>VXAC01006759.1:255511-444209 GCA_013399225.1 Rhipidura dahli
TTTTTCCGGAAGAGAGATCTTTCCTTTGGCAGACACTTTTCAGAGAGAGGTTGACCTCTGCTTGTTATCACCATCACTGAAAGGTAGTGAGGTTGCCTTTGTAATAGGCAACCAGACTCCCCAAGGGACTTCTTTGTTTGCTCTCAACTTCCCTGACCGACACAAGGATATCTCCCAGGTGTTAACTCCCCTTAGCTTATCTCTCCTCAAATCTAAGCTATAGCTTAAGGATTGTATGGCAAGGAACATTGCAGAGCACAGTGACCCTTCCCTCTCCCACCACAGGCATTTGCAGGCCCTCAAGTTCTCTCATGGGTACCTTTCAATCTGCAGCTTTAGGCACACAAAGTCTGTACAACAATTAGTCTTCTAAGTAGGTATTTCAGCTTTCGACTATTCCATGATTGAATTCTCCTAAAGTTCAAGTTCTAAGCCTTTGATTAATTTATCTTGGCTCTTGGTGCTTCACCTTAACTTTGCTGCAGCCCTCTGCAGGCGTGCAGCTGACAGCAGCAGCAGGCACCCACGGCTGTTTGGCCCTTCGGATCTACAGCAAAAGCTTTTCCAACAACTGGCGCTTCCCTCTTTGAAGTTGGTGTGGGTCATGTGCCAAAGCAAGATTATCAACTCTTATAACAAAACATGTCAGGTTCACAGTGCACACAGGATTATATTGCAAACCTCCTTTTCTGTGACATTTTCCTTCCTCAGGGAATTGTAACTATTGAAGAGACAGTAAAACATCACGGCCATCATGTTCTGCTTTTAGTTACTTATGCAAGGTACAGTGACATTTCCAGAAAGAAGGAAGAAACTGAGAAGACTGGAACAATTCTTAGCTTTGAACCAAAATCTGCCATAAATTATTTCCAATTTTACTTGTCATAGGGGCAGTTAGAACTTTTCTTTCAATAAATTGAGTAAAGACAGAAACAATGTTATGTCTTCTAATAGAGATGCATACAGTATAAGTGCATAAAACATGTGAGACAGTACTCTGACCACACAGGTGATAGAAAAGTTGTAACTATAAGCCCTCTTTGCTCCACTGAGGTTGGACCTGGCAATGTATTGATTTGACAGAGTAGCTCTAAAATTGTGATAAATAAATCCATCCCACTGAACTGTTCAGCAGATATCTTCCACCTGGGCCTGCTAATTTCATTACAGATGAACAAGGTCAGATTGCCTGGGATGCTGAAGGCACCCTGGACAGACTGGTAAATTGTTGAGCTATATTTTCTAATACTTAATACATTCTGTTTTCTATTTTCTCCTCACTTTTGGCTTGATCCAAGCCAAAATGTGTCAATGGAAGTACATTGATCACCCAAAAGGTTCAGGGCTAGACCTCTGAGAGACTTTTACAATTCATTTTCAAAAAATGCAGTAAGTAGAAACCACAGGGAGTCTGAAATATCCTTATGACAACTGGTAATCTAGAACAGGAAAAATCTGTAAGGACAATTCACCATTCAGCATAGCATACTTTGCTCTGTTAAAAAGGAAAGTTATTTTTTTTCCTCTGCAAATGAGACAATATGATGGGGAAATTAAATTAAATGGTGATGTTATTCCCCTGGGGCAAAACAATTCTATTCAATAAATTAATTTTACATCAGTAGCTCTTCCCTTTCTTGAAACTGACAGTAATAACCTGACAGCTTAAAGCTTTAATAAACTTCAAGAACTAGAAGACTGTCCCTCTGCAAAAAAAAAAAAAGGAAAAAAAAAAAAGAAAAGCCAAGTGTATTGCAGGTATTAGAGTCTTTCCTTGTTCATTGTAGCATAAAAGTCCTCTAAATTCAATTCTACTTAGTGTATTATTTGATGAAGCAGACCACTTAAGATGGCTTTTGACAGCATGCAGTTTTAGTATCTTAATGCTCCCATTCTTCAGAAGATACTCAAAACCTCAATGACATTTCCCATTAGGTGGCTCTAAGTAAATATTATACGAAAAGGGCAAACACATGGAGGAAAAGTATTCTCTCTCAGATAGTCCTGTTTGTTAAAAAGGAACAGGTCATTCTGTACAGGCTGCTGTGCGAGTTAAGCCAGAAAGCATGAGCTGGTATATGCAGGTGTCTTCAAGGGTTAGGAGATCTCTCATCACCAGTATCTGAATTTGAAATGAAATACATTATCATTTTAAACATAGCATTTGTCTTGTCTTTTCTTTCTTTCTTTTTCTTTCTTTCTCTTTCTTTCTTTCTTTCTTTCTTTCTTTCTTTCTTTCTTTCTTTCTTTCTTTCTTTCTTTCTTTCTTTCTTTCTTTCTTTCTTTCTTTCCTTTCTTTCTTTCTTTCTTCCTTTCTTTCTTTCTTTCTTTCCTTCTTTCTTTCTCTTTCCTTCTCTCCTTCCTTCTTTCTTTCCTTCTTTCCTTTTTTCTTTCTTTCCTTCTTTCTTTTCTTTCTCTTTCTTTCTTTCTTTTCCTTCCTTCCTTCCTTCCTTCCTTCCTTCCTTCCTTCCTTCCTTCCTTCCTTCCTTCCTTCCTTCCTTCTGTTATAAAAGGGAAATCATGACAAGTGGAGTCTATCCACCAACAAACTCCCATGTTCAGAACCCTGTGACTGTAGCTCAATGACTCCAATTTTCTATATGAGATCTTGTGCAGATGCTGCTATGTCTTCTGAATAACTGCAAGGGGAAATAAAGGACTTTGACTTTCTTCCTCCCTCTTTTTATTTTTAATTCTTGAAGTCAGCCCACAAGTGCAAATATTAACCCCCAACCCTAGAATAACTTATCTCTTTTATCATTCTTCTCATAAAAACTTTATGTTTCTCTGAAAGTATTTTACAACTGTGACAGAAAGCACTGTGACAGATTCCGGTAGAAGAGGACCAGGAGAAAGGCTGGGAAGTCAGCCAGAAATTAAGAATGATTCCCCTTTTGCACCCACTCTAGGGTATGACATCATCCCTTGTACTTGGATGCCTCCAAACAAAGCCTTGGGATAACAAGCCAAACATATTGTGCCAAATATCTTTGCTACTATTATAATTTTTCATTTGGTATGATTCTGATAAATTATTTGTAAATTCAAAAAGGCCATTAAATGGAATAGCAGGGAGTTACTCAATTCTTCAGCTGCACTGAGTAGTTCCAATTAGAGTCTGAAGAAGGAATATTGCCTTTCTATCAGTCAAGCCTGTGACACAACACATCTCCCTGAGGTCATGGGTCCTGGATACTCAAAGAAAGATGTCACTTGTATTCTGAAATAGATTATAGAGGTTTGCTAATCAGTAAAAATAGCAATCTCCCTAAAGCATTCATTGGGCAGTTGGGCAGAAAGTGTGCTTTAATGGCCCAAACTCAAGGCCTTAGAGTACTATCATTATTCAAAGGACATTTTTGAACACTGAGTAATTAAGCTGAATATTTTTTAGTTATTTCTCAGCACTGAATAAGACAATTACTTTTTTAAATGTTGAACATAATTTTAATCAGGTGAACACTTTCTGTGTTTACAACAACTCATTTGAGGATGCAGCAGCTAAGTATTAAAAGAAGACAAAAACATAAACAAGTACAACTTTAAGGACAGGTCATATTTTTGTTGAAGACTGGGACAGCTGTTTGCCACCCCCACCCCTCTTTCCAACTTCCCCTTCCGCTGCTCTCAGTGAGCCCTACAAAGATTTAGGAGACACAGCATCTAACAGAACTAAGGCTTTTGGTCTAAATGCTGAAAGGTACAGGGCAAATGCTGTGGCTCAGCACAAAAAGAGGACACTAAGATTTGGGGTTTTTTTGGGAGTTGCTCAGTGCTTTCACAAACTGAGGCCTTGGTAAAGAGTTTGTATAGGACTCCTGTTGCCATCACTGTAGTCAGTGGAACCCTTTCCACAAGCTGAATGTAGCTGAGTGTACACTCCTTACAGCCAATGTGCTGGCAGTCCTTGCTAAAGTTACGAGGAGGTGTGTTTGCATATCTTCAAGTGCAATTAGGGCCCCAGACATAGGAAACCAAGAATGGGAATACATTCTGGTAAATTCTCTCTTCAGTTCTACTGGAAATATTGATTTAAATTGATTCCTTGCCTCTACTGTTTTTCACTGAAAACAAACAAGAGGTCATTTTTAAGCCCTAAGGCCTATGAGCTTTGGTAATTATGGAAATTTTTTTTTGAAAGACTCAAAAGAGCAAATTGGCCATGGTCAGGCAAGTTTATTAAAACCTGTATTAATAATACCTAAATTCAGCCCTATTACTCAGCATGTCACTGGGTCTGGAACATGATCTTAGCCATTCTTACAAGGTCACCCAGGTAATTTCCTTTGACATATAGCAGCAATTCGGCCTCCATTTCTTTTCCCACCAGGCTTATTTAACATACATATCAGAGATGTGATTCTTTTATAGTACTATTGGCATAATGATAATGTCTTTATAATAATAGTGATTTTATATTTTATTAAAAACACTAATAGGGAATTACTGCTCCTATGAAAACAGCAAAGAAAAAAGAATTAATCATACAATTTAATGCTGTGAATTCCATCTTTTGGCATCAAAATAAATGCAATTACACTTTTTTTTTTAATACACCAAATTTGAAACCAACTGACCAAATAATTCTGATTGTTCAGTGAACATGAGAGTGGTGTATCTTTGACAGTATGAAGATTATTGTTGATTCCCACTTTTGTATCTATTTAAGATGTAGTATTAAGATATATCCATTAAATATGGAAAAAATAATTAGACAATTCTTTATACATTTTTGCTGTCATTAGCAGTTCGGTTCCTTTAAAACCTGTGTTTTGGCAACACATTTGCATCTGAAAGAGTCTAAGTAGAGAAGAACTCTCCAATTTCCCTCAGCTCATCTACTGATGTGTCTGACAACCCTCCAGAGGTGTCTTGGTTTTGCCCTGCAGACACCCTCCATAAGCCTCAGGTTTACAACCTCCCTCCAACACAAAGTGGGTATTTTTAGCTTTCAGGACCAGAAAAGCAGTTTTATCCTTTCACACTGGATGTTTTTTGTGATCCAGCATCTTCATCTGCCACTCCTGAATCCATTCTTCACCTGCTCAATGGCTGTCCTACTGGATGAGGAGCACAGGCTTTGTGGGGATTGCAGGCCCATTAAAGTAGTTGTGTGATGAGGCTGGAAGATCTGATGCCTTGACAGTGTGAGAAAGAGAGGGAAGATCTACCCATATAAATGTTTCAAGAGCTGATGTTTCATGAAAATTTCATGAAATTGAAATGTTTGATGCTGATGATATGAAACTGTAGGGAGTGACTGATATGTCTGAAGGCTTGGCTGCCATTGAGCAGAACCTTGGGCTGGAGAGTTGGGCAAAGAGAAACTTAATGAGGCTTCCATGGGCAAGTGTAGGGTCCTGCATGTGGGGAGGAATAACCCCAAATACCAGTACAGGCTGGGGGCTGACCTCCCACAGAGCAGCTCTGCAGAGAAGGACTTGGAAGTCTGAGTGGATGACAAGCTGACCATGAGCTGGCAGTGCCCTCGTGGCCAGGAGGGCCAGTGGGATGCTGGGGTGCACTGGGAAGCGTGTGGCCAGCAGGTGCAGGAAGGTGATCCTGCCCCTCTACCTGGCCCTAGTAAGCCCACATCTGGAGTGCTGTGTCTGATTCTGGTCTCCTTAGTACAAGGAAGACAAGGAGCCACTGGAGAGGATCCAGTGGAAGACCCAAAAATGATGAGAAATCTGGAGCATTTCTCTTATGAGGAAAGACTGAGGGAATTGGGTTGGTTTAGTCTGGAGAAGATTGACAGGGATTCTCATTAATGCATATGACTATCTCAAAGGCAGGTGCCAAAAGGATGGTGCCAGACTCTTCTTGGTGGTGCCAGCAACAGGATGAGGAGCAATGGCCATAAAATAAAACACAAGAAATTCTGACTCTGCTTCTTTACACTGAGGGTGGCAAAGCCCTGCAAGAGGCTGCCCAGGGAGGTCATGCAGTTTCCTCTCTAGAGTTCCCTTTCTAGAGACATTCAAAGTCCACCTGGATGTGGTGTTCCCATGTAACCTGCTCCAGGTGACCCTGCTGTGGCAGACGGTTGGACTGGAGGATCCCCAGAGTTCATTTCCAGTCCTAAGAATTCTGTGATTCTGTGACTCAGGAGCATTCTCATTTCAAACACACACACACAGAGTCACACTCACACATCAATTAGTATATTCTGTCCAAGGGACATGTTACAGTAGGTCTTTGAAATAGAGATGAAACAGGGAGAAAAGGATGTGTACTCTTATTGGGTGGGATTCATCTCACTTTAGACATCTAAAAATTATTCATCTCAGTTAGTCAACTGTGACTACCTTCAAAGTTAGCAGAGAGAAATAGGCACACCTGAAATGCATTCATTCCCCTATCATAAAAGAAGATGAATTGCTCTTTGGAATTACCTGCTTCTCTCCATTGATTATAAAGGGGAACAAGAAGTAAATAACTCAGACAACTGACTTCTAGACATCTGCAAGTTAGGAACTATTCTTTAGCCCTGAGAAGGACTGAATTTCATCCTCAGAACTTTGAATAAAAATGGTAGCTAAGATCTGGTTGCATTTTGGTTAAATATTTTCTGGTAATTCCTGTTAAATTGAAATTTGAGATGTTTAATGTATAAATTATTAAAAATAAATAAAATAAATAATTGGTGGGAATAAAAAACAGTACTAATACCTCTGGAAAACCCAGTGAAGTGAAAAATATTTCCAGGTTTAACTTTGGAGTTCTAGATTAGCTAATTCACTAATAATAAGAGTAGTACTTCACTGCTCTAAAATGATCTAAGAGTAATTGATTCTGTAAGTTTTAGGACTTTGAAAGTCCTTGAGAGATTTGAATTAAAAATGAATTATTTTTTGACTGTGATAAAAATATGGTTCTGACTATATTCTCAAGGTGTGTGCATTGAATTTAGTTTTCAGGATTGGTTAGGGTAGAACTTTTTTTCCTTCTGAATTAAAGTAATAAATTTATTGAGAAAAAAAGGTACCATCATTTTGATCAATATCTTCATGGTAACAGTATTTCATGAGGGTATAAAAGATCATTGCTCAGTTTCTTTTATGAATTGGACAGATTTAAATAACAGCTTTCATGAAAGGCTTCAAATCCTAACACTGTAAGGTGCATGGGAGGAAGTTAACTTTTTGAGGATGGTTACTGAAACTGAATTAATCACTGGGCTGGAATGTCAAATGGAATGTCTCAGAATTCTTCCACTTCATTGCAAATGTGTTTAAGTCTTCATCTGTAAATGCTAATCCATAGACATGGCAGCATTCATTCTGATTTTTATAATATGTGGTTTCACTCTCCCTTTTGTATTTTACCTTATTCAAAAAAGACAAACAAAGCATCAAAGTAAAATATATGTTTGTTTCTATATGTAAAAGTAGCCAGTAATTATTAACAGAAAGGTTTTGTGTTGTGCCTATTCAGTTATGAGCTATTACAAAGAAATAATTTCCCTCAATAGAATCTAGATGTTGAAACTTGTGTGCTAAGAAATGTCCAGGAAGAAGAATTTGAGTGGTTTTGTTTGCTAGAGCTTTTTGTTTATTTACTGTTTTTACTGGATAAAGAGGATCTTCTGTTGGTTATTATGGAAACATTTTGTCAAAGAGGAACATTTGGCAGCAAAAACTCACTCTAAATTTATCAATGTATATATTTGGACAAACGTTTCCAGATGGTTTTCTGGGTCTTGGACTTTCAAAAAAGCTACACAAAACAAACACTTGGCTTTATGAAATATTCTAGCTATGAAAGGTTATTTTTTCCAGTCACTGAAGTGATGTTTTTAGTCAATCTTGATCTGGTAAAACAGAAAAAAAAAAATCCCTCCAGCAAGCTGAACTTACTCACACTATTTAGTGTTTAAACACAGCAGGGAGGCCAGTCTGTCCCAGGTATTTGCAGTTTTTAAGGGCTCTGCAGTGTATAAGAACATATCCATGTAACTGTAGACATGGTGATAGCTCCTGACTGCCTCCTCTTGGAGGTACAACATGAGGCCACAAGGACACAAATACTGGGAACACATGAATAACAGCAGAATGCAAGTTAGTGTGCTTTAAAAGTTTAGAACTGTATAAAAATTTGTAGACAAAATAAGTCTCTTCATAGGTGTGTAGTCTGATGATTTCAAACGACAAGTTTTCCTGGAACACCTTCCTAAGTTTTTGTAAAGGGATGCAGTTATTAAAATCCTGTTTCTTACCCCATTATATAGGCTCAGATGCAGGTAAAAGATGAAGTTCAGCTTTCACATGATAAAAATCCATGGAGCTAAAGATGGGAAAAGCTTTAAGACTGGTCTTGGTGCTGTATTGGGAGAGGAAGGATCTGAATACTTGCTTGAGTTTTTGTGCTAGTGAGGCTTATTTTGGCTTTTTGTCATTGCCAGTTCTATATTTTTCCAAAGTAATTTGGTAAGTGGCTTTGTACTGAAGTGCAACTTATAGATGCTGGGGATCAGTTGAAATAACAGTTCAAAACCTTTGACCTTTGTTCTTAGAAAATAATATAATCTGAGGGGAAAGAATCCCAAACAACCCCTCTGAAAATTGCAAGTCCACAGGTCTTTTATGAAGAGTTAATTTTTTGCAGGTAGATTTCTGAAAGAGACAGAAATATGTCTTGTGTGCTGACATATTCTTAACATACCACTCCTTCAGAGGCAAGTTCTATCAGTCACATTCTATAAGAAGCTTCAAACTGAAAATCAAATGCAAGTTTTCAAAGACCAAATATACCCTGAATTTGTTGGTTGATTTGTCCTCTGCTTTGATGGGAATCTTAATCAACATTTTTAAAACCTTATAATTCAGTTTTCTTTCCCCTCCAAAAAAAGTAGAAGCAAGTGGACGTTAGTATTAATTAGACTCTGTATGATGTGTATCAAGATAAATTTGTAGTTATTTTTTTGTCTAGTCACCCATTCTCCATGTCTGAGTTGTATGTTCTCATATCTAGGTACTAATGAGATTAGTGTGAAAGAGGATAAACTTGGCATCAGTCCCTGCAGCTCTGTAGGGCTGTCTGTGTGATTTTGGAACCCATGTGACATGGAATTGCATGCTTTGACTTAGCACTGAGAGAAAAACATTAATCTGTTGGGAGGAATTAGAGATGGCAGAGCTGGACAAACTGAACAAGAGATGGATGAATTTACAGGAATCAAGTTTACTGACTTAATAAAATTCATGCTTTAAAGGTTTGCAGAGAGAAGCACCTTACTTGATCAAGTTCATGTATTTTTCATGATCTGTGGATATGATGCAAAGAGTACAACATGAAAAGCTCTTCCACATCTCTTGAGCAGCCTGTCTTAATCACACTCTCTTATGCCACTCAAGGGCTTGACCTTTTCTGGTTTCTGGTATTTATTGTACAAAATTATGGTGTTTTTAGCACTGCTTACACAACTTCCAGCTCTTTTTCATTCTCCCTGCCATCTGTAATGTTTTCCAGCTCCTGGTCTATGAAGTCTGTAGTGTATAGTTAAACAGTGGGCTCTATTAGAGTACATTACAGTTTTTATTATGCTGATGTTAGAAGTTGAACAGTGAGGACTGACAAGCTAAGGTTCCTACTTCACTCTGCCAACACACCTTCACTCTTGTTATCCTTGACTTGAGCTTTTCTTAGCACAAATTATTGATTGTACCCAGTCATGCTAATTTGTGTTTCTGACATTGAACAGAATATGTCCACCTTCTTCAGTCAAGCCATGAGAGAGAAATTAACCTAGGGTTCTTGACACACAGTATAATAGAACTGGACTGGGATCTAGCATTACCTCATGGAAAAATTCTTATAGTTTGTTTAAATTTCATTGCATTTTGATTATAGGGGGATAATGATGAGACCAAATTGTACTGCAAATTGTTTCTTGGGATCAAACTATCAAATGACAAAAACTTTGACAGAATGCTTCTGTAGAAGTTTTAAGAAGATTAATTCTTTGGATTTCTGAAATTAACCAGTAAATATTGATCCCTAGTGCCTTTTTTAAGACAAGGAAAAATGTTATGGTTTTAGGAAATGCAGCAGTTTTTGTTTAGAAAAAAACTGAGGAAAAATATAAATTTTAAATTAAATCTTTGAAAGCAAAAGTACTATCATTGCCTTCATGTCTATAAAAATATATCAACAGTTTAATCTAATTGCAAACCTGGTGGTGCCTATAAGACTCCAGTTTAGTTTTCAGTCCTTCCCTGTATGTATCTATTGTCATTTACTCAAATTTTCAGACAAGAAATCAGCAGAAGGTTTGGACTTTTTCTAAAAGTGTTCTTAAATTTTGGATAATGGGGTAGTAGGATTTCAGACTGAATTCTCAAACCAAAGTAACTTTATGGTTCTGGAGCACATTATAAAGTAAGTCTCAATGGTTCGTTTGAGGATGTATGGAAATCAGTGGAACTCAAACCTTGTTATTTCCTGGTCTGTGCTGACAAGGCTGTCAGTACTATGAAAACAAGACTTGTGCTAAAGAAAAACATATAATTCTGACAGAATTAGCTCTAGATGGCACTTATATAAACCTCAGGTTCAGGATTCAGAGAGTTTTTTTTATTACATCATGTAATATGTAATATTTGATACTATGATACCATGCTACAAATCCCAAAGATATTTCCTGTGACCTTGAATTGATTTTGATCACTTTTGAATTCATATTTAGCCACTATGTTTGGTAGAAAAATTCTGTAGCAAAAGAAATAAAAACCAAAGAAAGTAGAAAGAAAACAATTAATTAGAACTAACTTGGAGAATAATGGTTGAAGCAAAGCTACAAAAATATGAAGACAGTCAGGAAAAAGGGAAAAAAAATAAAATTAGTTTGAAAACTGAAAACAACTCTAGATTTTATCTTCTGATTTAGGACTGAATCAAGGACTATATTTGGATCTTTTACACTCATGAGTGAACTTTTCCCTCCAAAATCATCTGATTCATTTTTTCTGCTGGAACTACCTGCACAAGTGGCTTCTCACAAGTGTGTGAAATGAGTTCAAACTTACTGGCCCATATCACCAGAATAGGAGAAAAATAAACTGGATTCTTACTTGAGAGCAGATGCATCTGTCATCTTCATGCCTGGATGTGAGCTGTCTGAGGACATGAGCTTAAGTAGCAAAACTATAAAACCTAACACTGATTACACTAATCCTCCTGAAATCCAGGCAGACTTGCCTAGCATCCTGTATATAATGCTTCAAATAAAACAGTGAAAACTTTAGGATTGCCAAACTTGTAATATATTTAGGTGCATTTCCCAATACCTCTGATCTTCCAGAAGAAAAAAAATCACCTTCTTGACACATCAAAAAGCAACACAACACCAAAGCAATGACACGTTTTATTCTGAGATGTGTGTCGTGTTTACTTGGATTTTGTAAAAGACTTAGTGACTGCTATGGAAGAAATTAAAATATATAGGAGCAGTGGTTGCAGGTGTGAGCACTTGAACTGTAAAATACTGTAAATTAGGGAAAATACCTGGTTCTCTGGTACGGAGAGATGGGTATGGAGAGCGATATGTCACCAAAACCATCTAGCAGGGAGACCTGTTTGCATGTGTGGGTCTGATGCCTGAAGAGGCCACCCAAAACACAGAGATTAGGCAAGAATAAGGGAATAAAGGTAGGTGTTTATTTGAAAGGCCTTCAAGGGTACACCCCAGGAGCCAGAGGCTGCTGCCAAGATGGACCCCAGGATGGACAACAGGTCACGAGTTCTTCACACTTTTATAGGTTTGGTTCATTTGCTTATAAGGGTTCGTTCTCCAATTAAAACTTCAGTTTAATGATTTAATTTTTCCAAGCTCACCCCCCGCTTGAGATGCTGGTTTACACATTTTGGGTCTAGGATGGTCTGGGTGCCCCTTGAAGAGCAGACCTGGAGAGGCTTTGTTATGACTACCTAGCATGAGAGACCAGAAATTAACAGGATACAAGAAACTTCAGAGTTACACACCAGGCAGTACAGGATTTGAAAATTATAAAAGTTAAAACCCAAGGCATCATTCCCCCCACTCTGAGTGTGAGGCAGCTGGAACACCAGATGATCCAGGGAGCAGCTATTGCTTAAACCAGGTATTTAAAGCTGGCTGCTGTAGAGATCCTGTTTGTGTGTGTGTGTCTGTCTGTCTGCCTCTGAGGGGCTACTGGACCGGGTCTGTGGACCCAAGGGTCTCATTTGTGCACAAGCCAGCAGCTGAGTAGACTGGGACCCAGTGGCAGCTACCAGACAGGCTCTCTGCTGAAGTGCACCGCAGTGCATGTATCCATGTGCAGTTTTCAGTGCCTTTCCTTCTGCTCAGCCAGAGAGGAGAGCAGGATAAGGTCACCAGTGCCGTTTGTTTGTGACTGCATGAGTGCCATGTTTTCCGTGTGGGCAGGTCCATGTGGATATTTATGTACTGGGTATATGTGTGTGTGTGTGCCCACGGGGATCACGTGCTCAGACTCGCTGCTGGCTGGACCTGGGGGCACAGAGCTCACCTCTCCCTTATCAGCTCGCTGGGTGCTTTAACCCCGTACACTGCAGCGGCTCTGCTCCTCATACAGCCCTGCAGCGAGAGTGCCTGAGGTTAAGTGGAATAAATTATGAGCCTGAAGTTATAAAACATAGTATCTGACTGCAAAAATAGCCCCTGAAATGCACATGTATTTGTTTATCCTCATAATACTGCTTCAAATGCAAGTTTTAAATGGTGAAGTCTGTCCCATTTCCATTTGGGATATGTCAAAAGCAGGTGCTGTTTACGTATGTGTCCTTATAGCAAAATTCATTTCCTCAATGAATTTCATTGTTGCCTCTTGTAAAATAGGAATAATGGCATTAGTTTATTTAGGAAAACTCATCCTCAATATTTTCACTGCTCTGCTGGACTAAAATTTCCTCAGAAAAACAAACAAACAAGATTAGATATAATGCCCATCATGTCTAATGTTGCTGCAATTGTTTTCATTTAGAATAAACCAAAAGAAAGAGAAAACTTCACATATCCTTTTCTCGCTTGTGCTTTTCACCCCATCTTCTGTGCAATAATCAATGTATGTTGCATTTGTTTTTTAATGTGTTTCTGTTCTGCAGTCATACAGTAATACAGAAGAAGGGAGTTACAGGCTTTTTCCTAGACTGCTTTCAAATGTTTTTTGCTTCAAAAATACTCCACAGATTACAGGTGGAGAAATGGTGCTTGAAAAGAATCTGAGATCTTGTGATGGAAGCAATACATAGGAGCAAAGTTGTACTACCAGCAAAGAAGATAGCTGCAAACATCCTGTGAGCTTTGGCTATGAATGCACACCCTGTAGGCAAAAACAACCTTGCTTCTTTGGCATAAAAGTATTGTTTTAGTCTCAAACAAAATGCTCTTTTGTAGCAGCACAAAGTATATTTTAAAAATGTATTATTAAAAATTCTATTGAATTTAACATTAGCATTTCTGAAGAGACAAAAAACCTCCTCTGCAACAAGAAAATACTCGGCATTTGCCTCAGCTCCCTTTGAGAATAGCACACATTTAGCCCTACATTCCTGTGGAAGCAGAGGTAGAGCAGAGCTGAAAACTTTCCAAAATTCCCTCTCAACTCTTTCTTTTTCCCATGTGTAGTTCCAAAAGAGAACAAACAAAACAAAAAGAAAGGAAGATTCCCAACAGTCTCTGAACTGTCTCCCCACTTCCTGCTGTTCCTGAAGGACTTCTGCACGGCCTCATAAATTCTGTGGTCAGAGATGAATTCCTTGAATTTCTTTCACTGTGGAATCACTGGGAGGCCACAGCGTGCCAACAGTCTGCTGAGGGATGCTCCACACACAGTCAATGTGGAGTTTTGTGTTTGGGAGCTGGTGACGGAACGTACCCCACAGATCTGCCATAAACTCATTGCTCCGTTGCATCAAAACAGTTTGTTATATTTATGTACCAGCTGGAACTAATGACTAGTTCTTTCAGATCTTGACTGTTATACGAGTCATGACCCGGTGAGCTAAGTAGAGGACTAGGACGGGAATATTGAAGATCTAAGCTTGGCTTTGCACTTGGTATTCTCTTAGGTTCAAAGAAACAAACAAGTTTTTCTCTTGCACTGAGGAAAAGACAGGGATTGCAACTGGAAGTATTGATTTACATGATGTCATTACAATTTTAAGCTCATACAATTATGCATATTATTACCACTCCTTTCTTTTCTTTTTAAGTAGCAAAGTGGTGGAAGGGCTTGTAAAAAAACTGACTTTAAGAGAAACAGAACATTTGGACAATCTCTTTATAAAAGGAGCAGTGGTAAAACCAGTATGTATATATGTATATATATGGAAAAAACTCTAAACCATTGTATTGGTTTGAAAACAAACCAGTGGGAGATCACAAGTCAGGATTAAAATAATAGGAAAAATTAGAAATAAGTGAAATAATATAAGGAAAAAGCACTGACAAAGTCAGATACAACCTGATACCCTATTAGGCTGGTTACAGCAGTCCAAATGAAGTGATCCAGTTGAAGTGATGATCCGATGGAAGGGCCGGTCTCCAGCTGAAGGTCTGTGGTGGTTCTTGTCCTCTGGTCACCCAGTAGCCAGGGCAGAGGCCAGGCAGTTCCAAGGGCAGCTTATATGCAGATGGGAATGCCCGGCTCCTCCCTCCTGGGTGGAGCATCTCACAATAAGATGAGATAAGTCCATGAGTCATGTGGAGATTTCTTGATGGCCCATTGTCTGTTATCAGGGGTGGGTCATTAGCAGGTGATAACAGCTAATGGCCCACAGCTGGTGGTAATAGAATACTTAAATACATCTATTGTAGCCTAGGACAACCATAAACACTCCTCCCCCTCTGTGGCATAAAACATAAAAAAACTGAACAAAGAAAATTCTGAAGTCATTAAAACGGAAATGTTTGAAATCTTTACAAAAAATTCAGTTGTGGAACTCTGTGGGAAGTTGTTGAACCAAAGTGTTAGCCAAAATGGAATGGCATGAATGTGACTGCAGATCCACTACAGCTTAACAGCTGTTCTATAAGTGGACAGAAATAAAATGCTTTAAGGTGAACAGCTAAAACCAATAGATTAATGCAAAACTGTGGTTTTTTTAGACGTGATATTTAATTATAGAAATTGTATGACATTTTCCTAGGAATGGAGAGCAGTTTTTGTGTCAAGAAGACATAATACTTTAAACACTCTGTAACAATATAATTAATATAATGTAATGTGATATAATATAATGTAACATCATACAGCAAACACAGTATCATGTAAAAATCTTGCATGAGTCTTCTAGGGGTTTCTGTGAGAAGAAGAATATAATCTTCTAAGGAAAGTTCGTCTTTCATACAGACAGCACCTCAGAATTTCATTGTTTTAATTTTCAGTAATGTGAGTCCAAACTGACAGAGGAAGACTACAAACAAGGGACATAATTATATTAAAGTATACCAAAGAGGGGCAGTTCTTCAGAATTCAACAGCCAATGGTAGAGTCCAGAGCTGACGATCAATACACAACGAAGAATAAGAGGCAAGAAATATGGGTAAATATAAGAAATGTTTTAAAATCAAAAGCTGAGTATTGATGGGGAGTAGAAATCAGATAAAAAGAGAGAAGTGGCAAAACAGAATGATTAACAGAATTGACATGCTTAAAGAAAACAAGGAATTTAATAATTAAAATATCTACTGTCAAAAGAATAAAAAAGGACAAGTGAAAGAAAATAAATTAGTAAAGTAAAAGTCAAATCAAAGGAAATGTGATCAAATAAAAATGGCAACTGAGTTTGGATTTCTAAAAGTTCAACACAGAACATTATACTCCTTTTGTCTTCTTGTTTCTTTGTGTTTAATAACACAATCAGAGAAGTCACTTATTTAATTAAAGTCTCTCTTCTTGCCTTCACTACTCACATAATTTTTATGTTTGGTAAGAATTGCCTATGGGATCTCAAGAAAATCACTTAACTCTTCTCTCACCTCAGCTCTCTTATCTGAAAACAGTGAATATAATGAATCTTCTTTTCTTCCAAGAGGGTTTATTTTTAATATTTATTCTATTTTCTTTGGCAACAAATCTTGTTTGAACACCTGATAATTTTTGCAACTGCTCCTTGCAAGCCTATGAGCCAGAGGGGCTTTGTTTTCTGTTCTCTGCATTTCTACTCATTTCTTGCATGGCTCCAGATAGGTCACTTAACCTCTGTGGGCTTCTCCTTCCCCATTCATTCGGTGGGATAATACTGACCTACCTCAGAGAGGCTAAATTAGTGTTTAGAAAGGACTGCTGAAGTACAAGGTGTAAACTGTTATTATGCTGAGTGCTTCACCGGTGAGAACCTAACCTCGAGACTGAAAATCAGTTTAATATACGAAGCTCTAGCAGCTAGCATGGATTTACTGATGAGAAGGGTGGCTGCCCTTGAGAATGGAAAAACACAGTCCCACATTGCTCTGGCCACATTCACTTTGCTTACTCAAGAGCAGACAATGACAGGCAGGGGCTGGAGGGGGAAGGAGGAGGGGAGGATTTAAAGTTAATCTTGCCATGCGAATGTGTACAAGAATTACTGTCAGTACAGAAAACTGACACAAGGTAGGGAATGAATCCAAAAGACATAAGCTAAAAATGTGAACAAGGAAGAAGCTTTGCTTTTTCTTCTTATTTTCTTTCTTTTTTTTTTTTTCTTCCTCTTTGTTTTATTTGGTGCAGAAACCTAGACCTCCTCTACTGCTCCCTCCCATCCCCCTTCCCCTGGGAAAAAAAAGAACTTTTATTAACCAGTGCCTCTTTCTCCTGTGAGTAGGGAAATGCTTCAACACTAAGTCACTTAAGTGTAGGTTACTGCTGCCTGTGAATTATGTATGGCTATTCAAAGCAGATATTAGACTGTGTGTGCAGATACCACTGTACATACTAGATTGCTCCAGATAAGGATACCTCTGGTGAGGTTGGAAAAAAGTCATGGCTCAGACATATTTATGGAAAAGAAGATGTATTGAAGTAGCTGAACTAATAGATCAATGCACCAAAGTTTATGGGTACAAGTCAGCTGTCACAGGCATGGTTAAGGGAGTTATAATATTCCAGTGAAGTCCCAAGCTTAAAATAAAATAATAAAAAAAAAAAGATTAAAATTGCTCTGTCACTTAATTGATAGACCAAACCTGAATCAATCACTCTTGATCGCTGGCCAGCTCTCACATTCACCATATGTCTCTGGATTTCTAAAGTCAAATATAAATCTTTTCATCACAGGCAGATTAGAACACAACAAAACCTTAACAGTGAAATTTCTTTTGAAAAGAAAGGCAGATGAAGAAGCAGAGACTCTTATTCTTCCACTATCATTCATACAAATAGCTCTCTTGAATCACTGTGGAAAGACAGGTACTCGAAAAGCAGAATCTGGCTCTGAATATCGATATGTATTATAACAGGGACACTCCTTGTAAAAACTACACTGTGTCCTCTGAGCATGTGTGTGATGTCTGTATGAGCTCCTTGCTGTACACCCCCCTACCAAAAGAGGCCATATTATGACTCATCCAGGAAGAAAATTGGTTGAACACATCTCTTGTCCTTCCCTGCCTCTCAGCTCCCACAGCACAATCATATGCCTAAAAACCCTGTCTCCTCCAAGCAAGCTACCATCCTTTCTGTCCATTAGAAAGAAACCAACAAGCAAAACAGATCATTTCACAGCTCTAAGCACAGAAAGAGCCATGCACACAGGTTAGTGTTCATCCATGCAAAGGTACATTCATGTCCATATGCCTACATACACACATATGCACGTGTGTATAAGTGTATGTATATGTGTGTGTATATATATACATATATATGTGTATTTCCATATGTATTTCTATGTGTATGCAGTAAATACAGTCCAAGTGACAGTATCCCCTGCTGGGGGTAAGTTGTGAAGAACCAGGAGCAACGCTTAAATGGTCTAGAGGGTAGAAGAACCTCTAAAATATGCTCTGCTGCCACAAAATTAATAATATGAAACCACAGATAACAGATGGGCAGATGCTTCCATATAGTTTATTCTTAGCCTCAATAAAATAATTTGAGAATAACTGAAATATCATGGTTAGCACAGTAATTGCCATTAAAAATGTGATTTCTGCAGTGCAGTTACTTGTGGAATGACATGGCAATCTCTCATACAGAGCCATGCTGTACCTATAAGAATACATTCAACACCCTAGAAAAGTAAATTCAATCTGTCAGTAGTAAACTCTTCCTTCTGGTCTTATCCATGCACCATACTTCACACCTCAGGTTTGATCAGATTAAACTATTACCCCGGCAGGACCTGTACTTTTAATAAATATATTTATCTGTATATTCATCTGTTTCCCCAAAACATCCCTATAAGAAATGATAGTTACAATTCTCTTGATTATGCTATCTTATAAATAGATAATAACTACTCTGTGTGTATAATCTGATATGCAGCAGGTGAATTTTAGGCAGAGATGAAGTAGGCAGCCCAGATCCCTCACTCTCCAGTTAGTTTTCCCTGTGCCTAGGCCCTGCAGATCCATGCCAGCTGGTGCTCCCATAAATTCCTGTCATTTGTGCAGCAGAGACCACTGCTGGGGTGCAGTGGCACCCCTCATCCCCAAAATTTCTCCCACTTGGGAGAACCCAGGCTGGCCCTATAGGGCTGCACCTGGGCTCTTTGCTCTGAGCCTGCCCACATCATCTTCCTCACTGGGGAAAGATTAGCCTGCTTTGGTGTGGCTCCAGAGCCTCGTCTTTGGGACAGGAAAATTCAAGTTTGCAGTAGGGCTGGTAATTTTGAGACACATCCAAACATACATTTCCAGGTCTAGGGTCATAAGCCATACTGGTGCAAATTTCATAAAAATGAAGAAAAAAAAAATTGGCATTTTTGTTCTGTTTTGGAAGCATATCACTCCAGGCCTGAAAAACTCCTGTCTTTTTTTGTACCTGATGCTCTCCTTAATGTACTCAGTGAACTTTAATATACAAAAACTTCAGCTTCTAATTCAAGATAATCTAGGTTTTCTCCTGGAAAAATTGAAGTAAATATAAATCACTTCCTCTGATGATGTTTACAATATTTATTCATGGACCCTTCAGTATGAAGCACTTTGATTAAACAATTTAGCAAAAGCACAGCAAACCCACCTGCTGTATGCAGAACAAGAACTGAGCATCTCCAAGGTTGTTATGAGCTTTTACATGGGTATGAAAAAGACACTTTACACTTGCAGTCAGAGATCTGGGAAAGTGACAGCTATACAAATATACATGAGCAAAACACAACGGCATGGGAAATTATCTATTCCCAGCCTTTTCTGTATGCTTTACAAAAGTGGAAAGTTTTTGAGATTATCTACAGTAATTAGGAGTCCCCAGTTGTGTTTACATGGCTAGCAAGTGTAAAATATGATGACCTGCTGAGGATTTGCAAACAGCTAAGTTATAATGATGGATCGTGGTGAGAGGACATGTAAGATTTCCCAGACTTCTGCTGGGAATACTTCAAAAATAAAGCACGTTGTTTTCCCTTGGGGTTTATAACGCCTCTTTGACTTAATCAGCTTGCCTTTTTGCTCTCAAGGAGAAATTTCTCCAATTTTACTCATCGGGAGAAATTGCAATGTTCACAGTGTTATGGCGGTGATTTTTTAACTATCTTTTCTCCTGGGAGACATTGGTTAGGGTAACAAATAACTCCCCACAATATTTGGCTCATTATTCTGTAAGAATTCAATGTTTGAGGAGAGGATATTATATTTATATATGTGTGTGTCTATGTATGTATATTATACTTATGTAAGTACATGTTTATGAGTTTTATATATATATGTCTTTATAGATGCAAAATTCTGATAAAGAAACAATTTACCTTTTACATTAAAAACACGTGAACAAATAGTAATTTATTTCAAATTGTATTAAGTCTTTGAAGAAAAATTCTGCATTTAATTTACATTCTTACCGTGCCCAAGAAAATAATTCCTTTTCTCCATGATGGGGTAATGTATGCTCACTTATTTTATACAGTAACATTTGAGCAGAGTTATCAGTGACTATCTGTTTGCTCTCGTGGCTCAGAGAAAGCAAGCAGGGAAATGAGTAATGCTTTATTACTGCCAAACCCTGCTCAAAAGTGAAGAATACCCCTAGGCATAGTTTGAAATGTTACTGTGGGGTAGGGGAAGCTTTGCATGTCTCCCTGACAGAGCCATATAAAGCAGAGTCGAGCGGTGAAAATGATTCTGGAGAGCTGCTTTGTAGCTTCAGGACAAGCCATTCCCATCTTTGCTTACATTTCTGGCTAGCAATAGATGAAAAATGAGAAAAAAATAGGATTCAAACCTTTTAAAAATGGAAACCAAGTGCAGCATTTGACTATGTTATTCCATCTACAGTGTCCAGGACAGCAGGATTTTTTAGGCTTCTCATTCCTAGCACCAGGTAAGCCAGCCAGGATCTGGACTCCACTCTAATATTTATAGGGAGATACTCCTTTCCCCTCCAAGCAGCTGGAGGTGATGGGCTGTAAACAAAGGGTAAGATTTGTCTCACATGGCTTTAGCTGTCTACAAGTTTAACTGTCATCACGCTTAAAATAATCATTGAAGCTTCAACTAATCACTCAAGCCCCTTCTATAGTCCATAGAGACAAATAGAGACCCAAGAGAGGGATTTTATCATATCTGAGATGCACACCTGAGAAAAATTTCCCCTCCCTCCCTGAGCCAGAATTGGAAATGGATCCTTCCTTAAATTAGATAGCTAATTTTCTTGTTTAAAGCTAATTGGAATGAAACTGGGACACAATGTATAGCATCACATTTTTGATTTTCTGTGATTAAACCTCCAGGGAATACCCAGAGATTTACATTTTCCTTTATATTTTCATCATCTTTTTTTTACACCCCTTGGCCAATTTAGAGCTGAAAACTTACAGGAGTTGCTCTTCTTAGTCTTCTACACCTTCCTGGGAATAATTTTGTTATTTTAGCTTTCAGCCTGCCGAGGTGAAACATTGCTCCAAACCTTTCTTTTCCCATCCTAGGACAGTACTTCCTTTTGAGAAATCTGTACATCACGTGGTATTGAACATTTTTGGTCCTCAGTTTATTTTTCACTCTAACGACTGAGTTTAAACTCACTTTAATTTGTGGTTGGGTATGGTGATTAAGGTTCTTCTATTTAACAAGTGGCTAAACTTGATGCTTGTATTGACTACAGATGTAGATTAACACGCTATGCTTTTTAAAAACTATTCCAGGTTTATGACAGGTAGGTAAAAGGTATAGTAGATAAAAAAGTCTGCTTGGTTTTTGTCTTTAGGTTTTTTTCACAGCTTTCATAATATTTTCTTATTTTTGTGTGCGAGGGAAAATACTATAATTTTGATTTTTTAAAGTGGTACTTAATGCTTCAGGTGTGTTGAAATATCACATACCACTTTTCATCAGGAACTTGAAGATTAGACAATATTGATGAGCTTCTGAAATTCCTATGAGACTAGTACATGCATGTTATCTAATGAAGGTAAAGCACAAGGAGGTTTAACATGTTTCTTCAACTTAAAGCTTTCTGAAGTAGATTACTTAATGTTTATCACTTGTGTATATGTCAAAAGATTTCAGAATATATTCTTATTCACTATCACTACAAACATATCCCACATACTCAAGATTTGATTGCATTTTGTGGGGGGATTGCTAATGTTTCATAAACTGCATTCATACTTTTAACTGTATCTTTCATCATGATGTGACTCATTGCCTTTAACTTTGTGAGAGGTTCTCTCTTTGATGTTCTTTTCTTGTTTTGCATAAATTTGTTTTGCAGTAGTTTCTATTTGCAGTTTAACACTCTGTCATTGTCTGTCAGTTGCATTATTTTTATTACTATTCCAATGACACATTTTTGATTTTCCAGTCTCACCAAACATTAAACTGTTTGCAGGTGGGGGAATGCCTTCAAAGGCTAAGAGTAAAGAACAGGGTGCAAACTCTTTTCATATTCTTTAACCAAATATACAATTTGGAAATTTGTTTGTATATTACAAGGACTGGGTCCTCACTAATTAATTTAATAAGCTTGCCTTTGGTTCCAAACAGAATCACTCTTGAAAAACACCTGCACTTCAACAGCAGAGGAACCAGTAGCTACAGAAAACAGTAGCCACCATTAGGATGTCAGCATCAAATCATGATCCATCACTCATTACTTGATAGAAGTTCAAGAAATACCTATTTTTAGAAGAAATTATTTAATATTCTCCAGTGGACATCTAGACCTTTAAGAAAAGTTGAAAATTAATTAGCCCTTTTTTAGGATATCTAATCTATTAAATCAAACTAAATGAGGAGCATTTGTTTTAGTGTATTTTCTGTCAATCTCTTCTATGTATGTAAATGAGCATGACACTTACTCTCATGGACTGAGCCAATTTGGAAGTTTTAAACAGAAGCAAAATCAGTTTGTGGAAAGCCATATGGTCTCCTTATGATCTGCCATTAAACTAAATAACAGATTTACAGCCACAGATATAACAGCAACAGCAAAAATTGTAACCCCCTATTTTCCACTTTTAAGTTGTATCTGCTCTGAGGGTCTTTTATATTAATTTTTACTTTTTTCCCCCCAGAATTAACAAAAGTGCTGTGGAATCAAAGAATGCTATTTGTGTGTCCTTCTCAATCATCAGCAAATGGTTATTATTGAATGTCCATCAAGACAAAAAAAAAAAAAAAAAGATCAGTCAGAAATCAGATTATCAGTTAGCAGCCCATAGCTGTAACACATCAAACATTTGGGAGTTTCTCACATCATGCCCCTCTACTTCTTCTCAGTTCTTTAAAGTGGCTGGAAGATGGAAAGAAGGAATATTCCAAAAATGTCTTAACTGCATAGCACATGAGGCAAAATAGGAGAACTAGTTCATCTAGTCCAGTTATTTCTGCAGTCTCTCCCCTTTGACTCAGAACTGAGGCCAGTGAAACTCTTGGGTAAAGGCTGTCTCCCTGATGCTCAGTTTTCATATCAGGAAGATACCAGAGCAGGAGATGCCATGACTTTCACTGGTATTTTTTCATACTGGTTAGCTGTCCATGTTAATAAAAAATTGTAGACAGTTTTCCATTTTCATTTGTATGGCTCCAGTTGCCATCCACAAGTTCTCCTTCTGTCATAACCCACCCACTATTTTCTTCACATGGCCATGCCAAAACAGAATATTCTGAGCTGAATTCTTCTGCTTTCTCCCCAGAAATATGTAGTTCAAAAATTCAAATGTTTTCTGAAGTTTCAGTTTTCTAATAAACCTTTTAAGGGTTTAAATGTTAACTTCTGTAATATTCTAGTATCAAATTTACTGCTTCCTTATAGAAAAGTAGGACACTGTACATCTGGTTAACTCTTCCTGTTTATGAATACTCACATTTCATTGGTCCATTTAACCACCACACTGCACTGGGAGCTCAATATGTGCTGTTATCTACAATAAACCACAAATCTATTTTGGAGTCACCACATCAATGGCATAGTCCTTCAGCCTGCACAGATGCCCCTTCATAGAACTGCAACTTTGTACTTCTCAATATTAGGATGGAGTTTTCTTGAACAAGGCACAGTTTGCCCCACAGTTCAGTTCACTTGGTATGACTGACATCTTCGTCATTATGTACCACTTTGCCAACCTTTGTGTCACCTGCCAATTTTATCTGCAGCAATTTTATACTTACTTCCCAGCCCCTGATGAAAATATTGAATGGTGCTAGGGGAAGCCCTGCTCTCACCCTGTTAAAACCAGTCCCTTCAAAATGACAATCTCATTGACAGCTACCTACGAGTTTCTCAGTTTTTAATCCTTATAGCATGCATTGCTAATGCTTAGTACTAAAGTTCAGCTAGAATATCATGTGTACCTGAGCTAAAAGCCTTATAAACGTCTACATTTATTTTTATGAGGTAATATATAATTTTTTCTAAGTTAGATTTGTTTGATAGACTTTATTTCCTATAAAGCCATTCATATATATTAATTCCTTATTAAATCCCACATAAGTTTTAACAGTATTTTGCCTGAGCTGATGTTAAGCTAACATATTACTATGATATATATAGCTCATGCCAAGCTATACATATGTCAAATAAGGCTGAACTGGAGGACTTGGTAAGAAAATAATCTTTATTTGATAGCTAGTCATAAGCATATCTCTGGAACTAGAGGGACCATTTGTATTTTTAGATAGATAGAAAATATACTCGTTGCTCATGCCTAATTTACCCCTTCAGAGATGATTTAGTGAAATCAAAAGTGACTCAGAAAGTGCATCATTCCTCCAGCCCTTAAACTTCGTGAAGAACAGTGGATCATTACATCTTTTTAGTGTCCTAAGGTAACCCCTTCACTCTCTGCAAAAACCTTAAGAAGGTTAAAAGCCCTCAAACCCATTTTATAATTTGAGGGAAACCTCTGAGGACTGCAACCTTTGCATCTGCAGAACTCTAGCTTCCTTTAAGAAAGCTGTTCATCAGAGGACTCACAGGATACTGCCTTCTAAGGTTTGTAGTTATTGCCTAGTCTTCAAATATGTTCTGTTAAAACTTTCTTCCTTAAAAGTTTTTCCTGTGCTCTGGATGAATGATCTTCTAGATTGCATCATTCTTGGTAATTCCTTCTTGCCATTATTTTATACTTGACAATAGTCAACAAAACTCTGTAGAGCTTTTTAATTGTGTGCTCTGAAAATTTCACAGGCAAAGCACCAGCCACTTAATTGTGCTAATTATTATTCACACAATAACGCCTATTAGTCTGCACTTTTTTTTAAAGGGGTTCAATCTGCATTCAGATCTTGCTTGCTTGGCAGAATGTCATTATAGCGGCTTTCAAAATCTGGCAATAAGCCTAAGAAGAGTCCATTTTTGCCACTGGGACTGCCTAATCCAGACATCATTATCGATCAAACTGACACATGCCTGCCAAAATGATTACAAGAAAAACAGGAATCAACACTGCTCCAGTACCTCCAGCCCAAGACTGCAAAATTATAGGGACCAAAAGATGAAATTGTATTTACATGTGAAATCAAACTTACGTCTACAAAGAGAAGGGTAGAGTTCCAGAATTGTCTCTAGTGACTGTCCTTTCAAAGACACACTACAAGAACACACTAGAAGAAGAAAAGAAAAGTAAGACCACTGGAAGAATCTGCCTGTTTAAGTCAAGTTCTGGGTCTGGTACTGATAACAAGATGTCAAATTATCAAATTATAAAGCATAAACACCCCCTACTCTTAAGTCAGATATTTATAGATCCACTTCAGATTAATTTGACTGTGAAGTAAAAGTGCTGTTTCAAAAATAACTGGGAGCATCAAGCTTCTCAAAGAAATGTGATTCCTCAACAATGAGAATTGCAGGAACCACACAGGAGCCATTATGATTTTTCTACACTGTGGTATCAGCGCCAAAAATGGAGTTCACAATGCATAAAAGAATGAACCTGATGGATAAGCACAGGGCTATTTGGAAATTCCATAGACTATTTTTTATGTTGCCAAACAAGCAACTCCATGTGACCATTTTTTAACACGAAGGACGTGAGATCAGATTTGCTAGTTAGCAGTTAACATATGATGTACAGCAAGGGTTTGGCACTGGGCAAGGCAAAATAGTAAGATAGGCATAGAATCACAGGATGGGTCAGGTTGGAAGGGACCACAGTGGGTCATCTGACCCAACCTCCCTGCTCAAGCAGGGCTGTCCTAGAGCACATGGCACAGGATTGTGTCCAGACACAATTGAATATCTTGAATATCCTGAATATCTTTGGTGAGAGAGACTCCACAACCTTTCTGGGCAGCATCTTACAGTGCCCAGTCACCTGCACAGTAAAGAAGTTCTTCCTCATGTTCAGGTGGAACTTCCTGTGCATCAGTTTCTGCCCTTTGCCTCTTGCTCCATTGCTTGGCACCACCAAGCAGAGCCTGGCTCCGTCTTCTGACAACCTTCCTTCAGACACTGATGGACATTGATGAGATCCTGTCTCAGTCATCTCTTCTCGAGGCTGAACAGGCCCAGTTCCCTCAGTGTTTCCTCAAAAGAGAGATGCTCTCGTCCCTGACTCACCCGTGTAGCCCATTGCTGAACCCATGTCAGCGTTCAACATTCTGATGCTCCTATACCGGGGAGCCCAGTAATGAATTTTGGTGGGGGACACCACTTGTGACAGGCATCCAACTAGACACTGTGGCACTGATTATGACCCTCCAAGATCTGCTGTTCAGCTGGTTCTCACTGTTTAACATACAGAAAGTGCATTTTTTTCCTCACACATGATGAAACTCTTGTGCAGCTTCCCAATATATTCGCTAGCCACCTATCAAGGAACTTTTACTGACTGATGCACTGAACTGACCATCCAACAGCTGTGGAACAGAAGCAGTGAGGTCAATGGACAATTGAATTTAGCACTGTTTGTTTTCTCTCCCTATATGAATTTAAAAGTCAGCTGTCACTAAAAGGTTCACCGACCTTAAGAAATGTTGATTAAAACAACAGCACTGAAAGGGGAGAAAAAAATAAATTTGAAGGATATGATGGAGAAAAAGAAACAATTACTTTACCTTTTTGTGGAAGACTCTGAGAAAAAGAAGATAAACTAGAAAGGAAAATTTAGATTTTAGATTTAGATTTTTCAAGAAAAAATTTGTTGAATGCTAATATAAACTGGAGAGAAATTAGAAACTTCTGACCAGTGAGAAGCTTCACGGATTTCTTCTAGATCTAAAGTGTTCTACAAGCTTCCCCTACCATAACAAAAATAATTCACTGATTATAATTACAAGTTTTTAAATTTTATTGGCCGAGACTTGTTCACATCCAAATTAAATTTGCAAATCTTAAATTTATATCAAATAAATTGGTTTAATGATTTTCCACTTCTGATATGGAATCATATCAGCATAAAAAAGAGAGAGACAAGGATGCTGAAACTGAGCAAGATTTTACTGAGAAGAACTTTTTCACTGAAAAATGCTGATGCATTGAGCTAAATGGTTATTTAAGCTTATCAAGTTCAACAAAACTTTGACTGGGGAAAAGCTCTCAAGTCTATAAAAAACCTCCTGATTAAAACCAGAGAAAGATAAAAACAGAAACAACTTCTTACCACAGAACAGCAATAATGTAATGCCTATTGCCTGAAGCATGATTTTATGCAGAAAATATCTCACCTTAATTTTCTGGGTGTGTTTCTTTTTTCATAAGCATGAGGTAACAGAGTGTAATCATGGAGACAAACACACATGAATTAGATGGTTTGGAGTTGTGGCATATTAGAGAGCCAGTGTCACAACACAGCTCTTGCTCAGTCTTAGCAGTGAACAGGAACTATGCATTTTCAGATCATGCTTAAAAGCAGATGATGAGATTTTGGTTGAGATGGATACTGACAGATACCCCTTCTCCTTCTATATCAAAGTAGAAATGAAACGTTGAACCCATGACATTTTCCAGAAATTGAAGCAGCCATGTTTCAGTTGGAATTGAAGTAAATTTACTTCTGTGTTTTCCAACTCCTAGAACTAGTCCTTTCTGTTGGTGTCTTCAGTGTTCTCACACTGCTGATGCATGTTACGCACTACCGGGGTTTCCCCACTTCCAAGAGGGTCATCAAGCCTCACATGCCCTCACAATGTGTCAGACGTTACCAGCTTTCCCTTGCCATTTTTTTTCACTACCCCGACACTTGTGCTTTACTCCCATTTTGGTTTCCTGGTGGGAAGTACAAGCCAAATTAAAGAAAAGGGAGGAACACTGGAAACAAATTTAAAAGAGTAGAGGAGGCTAAGGAGAGAAGTGATGAATCCAAAAAATCTCCAAAGTAAGCTGCACTCTACGTTCTCCTCAACACTCACAATTATCTCTCTACACCAAATTTGCCAAAAAAAAGAAAAAAAAAAATCAAGCAAACTTTTCTTAAATACATGGTCTAAAAAATCATGACATTTCAAATACTTGTTTGCACTGTATCATGTTTTATCCTACAGACACAATGACACAACTAATCACTGACAACAAGGGAAGAGTGCCACTTTCAGGACTTCTCCAGTGCTGGCATCAAGGTAGCCTGTGATGTTCTAAATAGTACCACAAACCATTATATAAACCTTCTAAGCATCAGGGGGATAAAAACTTACTTATAATTCACCTCTGTTACTGGTTGCTTGAAATTTCAGTTGCTATAGAAGGATCAGCCAATTCTACTTTTTCACACTTGCAGAGTACATGTCAGCAAGGCTATGCGTTGAGTGTCGAGTGGGTTTAATTCTATGTATGAGACCAAAAGGTTTGCAATCCGCCCAGTAGATTTGGTAAGATACCAAGTTAAAGGGAGGAGCTAGCCTATTATGTGATATTCTCCTGGAACCCACTGAAGTGTCAGGAAGGATCTTGCACCATTTCAAAAGCAAAAGGAAAGATAGTACCACCAAGCCTCTTACATCAAAGAAATTTTTGTGTTGTTGACAAAATAGGACTGTTGAAAAGAAGAGAGAGTCTTGTGTGAAGAGGTACATTTTCTACCAGTTTGTCCCAGTAATCATTGCCTTAGCTGCAGGACTATATATAGCTCTCTGTCATTTTCTTTGAAGATGCCAGGTTATCATATTTATAGGCTTTTGAAAATTTGTACCCCTAAGTTCCTCTGATTTTCAATGAGACAAAGAAACAACTGATTTTAAACATATTATTTGTTTTTCTGTTACATGTGCAACATTATTGAAAATTTACTTGAGTATCAATGAATGCAGATGACATCTATACTCCCAAGTACCGAAGACACTTTGGAAAATGGAAATTCAGTGCTTCTGGGAATATAATTTATGGTGCATTCGTAGACTTTTATTTCCTGGTTGAACATTCTTGGTGGTTAAAGGAGAATCTATATTAAACTTTATATAATTCACACTATCTGGAAAACTATACAGCAAATCTGTGAATGTCCCTCTCTCTGGGTGTCCTTGCCTTCTTGCTCTCCTTTGTATTATTACAGCACACTCATTGCGCCTTCTCATAAATTAGATCATCCATATCCCAGAGATCGCACTGTGTATCCGTGGGAATTTATACAGTGATTAGAACAATGGAGCCCTGATTCTGAACGGTGCCTTTGGGATTTCCTGTGATATCAATTATATACAATACAATCCTGCCCGTGAACAGCATTTACCCTCCAAGCCACTCAGCTCCAATTGCGTGATACTTAAAATTCCTCACCTCATACTCATTGGCCATGAGAGGAGAAGAAAAGAGTAAACAAACAGGAGATGACCTTTATGAGTAAAACATCTAAGCATAAAAAGATTAATCGACCCCCGTCAGCCAGTCATTAAATCAAATAAGAGCTTTTCTTGTACTTTTAAAGCTCAGATTTACAGTCAGGCAAATTGTGTAAAAAGGCTGGTAATACAGTGACGCCCAGTGCCACTGGGCTTTAGAAAGCTGACAGTTGCTGTAAAATAGTCATTAAACAACCTCTAGAAGAGACTCATCAGCAGATGCCCCCAGGTGAAGGAGAGAGAAAGCTGAGAGAATGAAGGAGAATCTAACATCTTAGCATGACTGAATTAAACAGAGCATATTATGCTGATTTTCAGAGTCAGCCCAGTAATTTAATTTTCATAGCAGTTCCTTTGATTGTAGCAACCATTTTATGAAACATTAATAAAACTTCTTTTTTATGTAGCATACATCCCTTTTCCATTTCATTAAGAAAAAAGACAGGATGTACAGATTTGCTGACCATTAGCTCTGTAAATGACAAAAACAAATGAAAGATTATTTTTAATTCAGTACCACTGTGGTGGGTAGACTATATTTGGCTTCACAATAATTTCAGCACAAATTAGAAGAGACAAACAAACTGTACATGGATGTGCCATATTGTACTGCAATGTCTTTTAATAAATCAGAATAGACTACTACGGTTGTGCATGTGTGCCCATATACTATTTTTATATGTAATTACAGTTAGTAATGATATACTCATTGAAATAGATCCTTCTCTTGCTTTTAGTGGTACAAATTGCATAATTATTTGGAATTAGTATCAACATAAAACTGGTGTAAATGAATAGAAGAGATAATAAATGTAGTTACCTTCTTGGGATAGTGCAATACATCCATACAACTATATGCCTGTTGTCAGCTGTCATTGGTCCAATTACGTGTAAGCACAGGGAGAAAAGGCAGAAGTTCTGAAAATTTTCAACAGGGATTTATTCTGCAAATGTAAAAGACTTTACAAAAATGCAGGGGACAAAATTAATTTACCTTTTATATTTTTGTTTCCTTCCATCCTGCCTTTCTGCAACTCCTTGTTTTTCTCTACATATTATAACAAGATTGAAGACATGATTATAAAGAGATGAATGTAAAAATGAACAAGAGAAAGAAAAATAAAACAAGGAAAAAAGACAAAAAGGAAAATAGGAAAAAAGAAAAAAAGTTGCACTGACTTTACATCTTTCACTTCTGTTGGGATAATTGTCTTTTTTTCTTTAAACCAAAATTTCCCTCTACATTTTTGCTTTGGGGAAGCAGACAAACATTTTTTTCCAGCAAAAATGTCTTCCTTGAAGAGATACTGACACCTCTTTAACCAGAGAAAATACGTTTTGCAGACAGGAAAGACATGTCACAAAAACATGTTCTCATTTGGTTACAAAATCTGTTTCTTTGTTGACTCCCTCATTTAAATGCTGCCTCAAAGTCAGACTCCTATCATAACAAATAGACACAGAAACTCATATGTGGAAATACACACATGTTTATATTTATCTATATGTATATTTATATGTATATTTATTTACATATACAAAACATGCAGTCACAGACAAACTCTGTGTAAAAATAAAGTATTCAAATGACAAGTTTTCTCACATTTAGACCGTCTGCCCACATACACAGAGGCACCAAAGCCACATGATTACATGCCAGTTTTTCCCCCATGATAACTTAGTTTCAGAAAAAAAACCCAACAAAATAAAAACCTGGCTGGTTAGTGTACAGTCAGTGTTACTTTATTTTTTAATATATTTATTTTAATGTTCCCTTCTGAAGGAAGAAAATTACTCATTCATCTCACAGCAAGGGACCAGACTCTGAAAGATGCTATGGAGTTTATTCACAGAAATGAAAGCACCAGTGGGAAACAGCCAGGTCTAATTCAAACTTTTTGTGTGATCTCTATCACACCACATCCTCCCTCTGTGTTTCAGATTTTCCTTAGTAAAATACCATTAGACATATATTGGTTAAACTGTACAGATGGAGTTATTTGATTTTACTTTAGTTTTCAAAAAAATCAGGCTTCTTTAACATTAAAGTACCTGTCGGGAGCCAAAGAAGAGCAACAGATGCTGCAAGAGGGTCTCTTCATTTGCAATGCCATCAGAGCAGGATGCACAGGTTTTCAGCTTTGCTTCCTTTATTTGGTCACTGCAGAGAGACTCCAGGCCACTCTCACAGATCATGCAGCTGTTTTGGGGATGTCAGGTGCCCCATGCTCTCTTAGTGGAGCCCTACCCTGGGCTTCCTGCTCCTAGGTTGGCTGTATAGTCCTTGCACAATAGAGTCCTCATCTTACTTAGACTTTTGCAAGAGGAAGTCGTCTAGCATGTACATTTTATTTGCTATTGATTTGGAAAAGGAAATTTCTCGTTCATCACTATCTTCATCTGTAAAATGAGGATAATGTTTATCACTTAGCAAAGCAGCTTTAGATCATCCTGTGACATATATGGTTTCAAGGTGTCATAAACCTCCCATAGAGTCATTTTTGTGTACTCAATATTACAGTGATAGCAACTGAATGGACACATAAATTACATTACAAACTGTGGCTGCTTTTCCATTTTTTTTTCTTTTTAAAAATTTTTTTGTGCAATAATAATCTGTGAAAACATGTCAGTAACATGTGGAAAGTACTAATTGCATGAAGAATGAGTATACATTCCCTTTAATTTTGTTTTCTGTAGGACTGTATTTCTGCGAAAATCCTTTTCAGCATTATTGGCTCTTACATAAAAAACATTTTATTGCACCTTTTGTGTGATTTTGTGCAAGAGTGACACAATTCTATATTTTTAAACTTTGTATTACTTTAAGTGGTAGTGTGGATTAATATTCAGTAATGTCTCTACCAGATACATATATAAAATGTTTTAAACTACCTTCCCCAGAAAATTTCAGGAGGACTTATATAAAGTTTCTTCATCCAACATACACAAATAATTTCTCTAATTACATCAAATGTACTAACCCTTTGCTCCCATTCTAACTGAAGGATTTAATTATGAAGGAAAATCAATTTCCTTCATACTTCATACTGCAGCCTATGAAGTTATTACTTTGAGCAAAGAATTTTGCAAGCCACAAAAAGGTTGCAAATTGCAGCACATCACAAATTTCAGTGTAGAGGGGAAAGGCAGACTATGGCACCATCTTTACTGAGAGAATTTTACAAAGGTGATTTCGCATTCATCATATCTGCTTCTCACAGAAAGAAGTGTGGGCTTCCCAGGTGGTATTTCTTCTATTGAAATTATTCTGCATGCCACTATAATAAAGTTTGCTTTGTTTGTTAGAATTTTTTTTTTGTTGTTTGTTTGTTCATTTAGTTGTTTTGGTTTTATTTTAGTTTTTGTTGCTGTTGTTTTCTTTTTTTTTTTCCTGAGAAGGTATACAAGCAGGTTAATGGCCAATAACACAATTAAGCAACTTAAATTTATTAAGAAAAACTTTTAGCAGAAACTTGAAGGGATGCTTGCAAGTTTCTGGTGCACTGCAGCCACATTGGTCGAACAAGGAGGAACAACTCTAGTGTACAGCAGGCACAATTGTAACTAAAGAAAAGTGGAAAGAATACACTGGGTTATTTAACAATGTACTAATCATTCCTTTCAAAAGGCATAAAAAAACACAGAAAAAGGGCAAAATGTTCAGAAATTAAGTTATGTGACAGACTGGACTGCAGTTTCTCTGTTTAATTTGTACTGCTAGTCAAATAAAAAAAACAGATGTTGGCCTCAGTATTTTCTTGCAGTGTTGTTTTTGATTGAAAACTTTGTGAATGTTTGTGATATTGCTGAGAGCCTATTGGCAGATGAGCATCTCTTGCTATAGTCTCCATCATTATTTGCCTGTCTTGTCTATTAACGAGCACTATCATCCCATCGTAAGATGACAGCTGCAACACGTACTCAGGCGCAATAAACAGCTAAATGAGGCGCACAGCAATTTCACTTGTCACCAGAGCCCTCGGCACGACTGGCTGCACAGCTTGATGCATAAATTCATGAGGCTGTTGCATATGATGGAGTATGCCTGGCTGAAAGAGGTGATGGATAGCAGGGCAGCTAAAAATGGCCATCACCTTGACTCTGTCAGGACATTTTTTAAAAGTACCCCATCAGCTCTCTTGCATTCTTTTATGTACACTATCCCCAAGCTATAGGCTTTTGAAAGTACTGATATAAGACTTTTCCTTGCTGACGGTTTTTGGTTCTGTAGTCAAGTTTCTTCTCAGGTTCAGTGAATGCAATACATGCTACTAATGTGTAGGGTGAAATGGTCCTATAATAATTGTTCATTCAACACACAGTGGAGTCATAAGGTTAAACACTAACAACACAAATTTTCCAGAGTACATCTAAAATGCTGGTAAAATGCATACATGCACACAGAGACATATATGACAGCAAAATGCGAGAAGCCTCGTGCAAAAGTACATTCAATTACAAATATGCATACAAAACTATGCTTTGCAAAAAGCTATAGGAAACGTTCTGGAGTACATTGTTGTAATTATACATTATGCAAAATGAATACAGGTTGAAATAACTTGCCATTACATACTGTTTGATCTGAATTAACAACACGTTTTCTAATAAGTCAATAAAACTGAAGGGAAAATTACAACAGAGAAAAATGGACATATTGCTCACAGGGTTTCCAAATAAAGCCCAAAACTCACGTTGCCATAAGCACAGAATTTAATGTCCCAGTGAAATTCCTTGCATCCCCTGTATCTATGTTACTGGAAGTCACCTAAGGAAGACAAATACAAAGGCAACAAAATCAATGAGGCAGTTTCCTGCAAAGCTTCATGCATTAATCTCTATCACACAGAGAAATATACACCACTACAAGGGAAGGAAGTCACTTGTTCTCTAATAAAAGAGAAAACCCTTGGTAATAAGCAATTAATAAAGTTGTCATGATTAGTTATGCAACTATGAATCAATGTTCATGATGAAAATGACCACTCTCGTGGTTTAACATATCTATGATCTGGTGGTTTTGCAAACATCATTGCCACGTTGAAGCCTACAGAACCACTGTGGCCATTTTCTTAATGGCAAATTTTAGCAGAAGGGGGTTTCCCTGTCCTGCACACACATAACAAGGCAAAGTGTCTCCTCCTGCCTCTACCCTCTTGTCTGCTCTGAAACTCTTTTGGGCTGGCCAGTTCTGCCTGGCTCCTGTCTGTGGTAGAAGGAGTTTGGACCTCTCCTGCCTGCTGTCATCTGCCAGAAGTATCCTGGCACCCAGAATCAGATCATTCAGGCCAGCTGCAGCCAGGTGCCATGGGGTCTGCTTGCTGCTCAGGTCACCAGGCGATGGGGAAAGCCCCTGAGTGGGAGCACTTGGTGGCATTTTAGGTACCTCAAGCTCTCACATCCTGCAGCCACTCGTGGTCCTCATAGCTGTGGTGTCCAAGCACATACCAGGCAGTCACCTTAAAGAGCAGAGACACCCCTCGAAGACCTTGAGGAAGAACAGTTGCCCCATTGTGCCTTTAATTTTCTCTGCAGTACCAAAAGGGGGCTGTAAGCATTGGCACCACATTAAGGTGCCATTCTCTCACCCACTGGCTCCTCTTGGGGCTGTCAGCAGCTGATTTGTCTGGAGTGCAGAGCATGAATTTCTGAGGTAATGAGTTTTTATTAAATTTAATGGTGCATCTTGGGGAAAAAAAAAAAAAANAGTGATTTAAGTGACTGATTTTCGATATGGCATGCTGCCATCTGGTGGACACTGCTCTGATCTAGCGTTTGACCAGAGCTCCGAGGAGCTGGGGCAAGGAAACAAAAGGTGCCCGTGGAGTTTTGAGGTCCTCTGCGGAAGAACCTGGATGAAATGCCAGTCTTCACTCTGCAAGAAAACTGTCCCTGAAAAACCCGGGAGCCCCCACTTTCCCACGACTGCAGTGTGAGACTCTGAATCCAGAAAATGTTGGCTTATTTTCATGAAGCCCCTGGGAAAAACATGAAGAAAAGCCTGTCTTTCACACTGTCAGGAAGGAAAAGAGAAAAACAGTAAAAAAGAAGGCAGCAAAAGAAGTGCTACACTAGAGCCATAGTGAAACTGCAGCAGGCTCCTAAGCTTGTTCTCCTTGAGGGCTGTCTTCTGGCTCACTTGGAAGATCAGAATGCTGCTCCTATGGAGGAAGTCATGTTCTGGGAGGAAGCACTTAAAGATCACTGAAGCATTTAGATAAAGCTAAAGTGAACCCCAAAGAATAAGGCATTTAGGTAAATTTTTAATTACACAAAAAAGAGTGCCCATATTTTCGCCTTTATCCAGCTTCCATCAGAGGCATCTACAGAAAGGTATTATGAAGCAATACTGGAATCCAGACCATTTCAAGTGCTAAAGAACCTGGGACAGTGTTTGGTAGGTTTGGTGGAAGGAGAAGGAAGAGGGAGGGAAAAAGTTAACTGCATATTATCACAGAGACTGAATGTAGATTCACAACTTCTATTTTCCTAGCTTGTGCTTTCATGAAAATACAGCAGTGAAGCTCTATCAATGCCAATTTGCTGTCCTGAATATCAAAGCTCAAGGAAAATGATTCTTCTTGAAATTAATGCAATAGTACAACATGCAGCCTAAGAGCTGCTCTAATTCAAGAACTTCACAAATGCTATGAAAAGGTAACCAGAAAAAGAGACTTGTGTCTCATGGAGTGTGCATATCAAGCTCTTTACAAAGTATTCATACATTTTGTCCTAAACACAGTAATCAAGTTTCCCACTGAGAGACCTGAAGATCAAGACTAGGGGCCAAATTCTGCTCTTACAGTTACATGTTCACCTGTGTAACTGACAGCAGAATTTGCCCTTAGGACTTTAAACTTGATCTGCTATTCGATGGGCAGCTTGTGCACTGATCTGAGCACCAGAGTGATGTGCTCCTGTCAACCTGTGAATCAGAGGAATTACTGCTCTCATACAAAGGAGGGAAAAACCTCCTTGTAAATTGCTCTTGAAATCGTCTCATGCTTCTTTCTAGCAAGGGTGGGCATATTTGAACACAAAATTCAATATAAACTTAAATAACGCTTAGATATCAGGGAGACAGATGCCATAGAAATACAAGCTGGTTGATGATTAATTGCATTTGCCTTTCATTTAGGACATGCTATGATAAAAGGAGTTAGTGAGGGGAAAAGAGAGAAATTTAAATGAAAAAATGCACGAAGTACACATAAATATGTACATGATGCATATAAACAAAGCAAATTTAGACCAGCTTCAGCATACTTCTTCACTGGCTAATACAGAAAGTGTGCAGAAAAAAAGCTATTCTTTGGAAAACTGCCTTCATCCCCTGAAACAAAAAAAGATCAATATAGACAGGGCAAAAAGTTTTATTGGCTGAGACTACCTTGCAAAAACTACAGAATTGTCTGTTGAATTCTACATAAGTTAGCAACTTTGTGCAGTGGAATATATTTCTCCAAATTTACTGCTTTGCATATAATTAGCTAACACTGAGCATGGACTGTCAAAATGTGTCTAGTAGAATGAGAATGTGGGACACTTGGGGAAGACAGCCGAGTTAATTTTAGCTGTGGATACACTACCCTCAGCAAACCCTGACCCTGTTCAAACAGCACTTGCAATCAAGATTTACTACATCCTGTTATCAAGCCAGAGAGTCTGCTCTGGTTGGTGTAGATATGTGGAGTTCTCCCATGATGTCAGGCAGCCTTCCTTGGTTAAAACCTCTCTTTCCTCTGCCTAGCTGCCCGATGAGCCCACGGAGGCAGCAGTCACAGGAGAGGGAAATGCTTCTGTGGCTCATGTTGCCCTCACACTGCTGTGGAGAATGTGAGTTAGCTGCAGCCATGCCTAAAGTCTCAGTGGATATGGGGCTGGGACAGCTCAAGCCATTTGAACTTCCAGATAAACTCAGAAGGTTTATGCCACATGAAAGATGGACGTGCCTGTTTAGTTTGTAAATCACAAATCATTTCATGATTGCTGCTATAATTTCTTCAGTGGGGAAAGATGGCAAGAAGACTTTCCTACATAAGTTGGCCAAAAGATATTTTTGATAGTGCTTCATGAAAGAATGTGTGATCTTTAAATCAGGGAGGTAAGCATTATTTTTTCTATGTATTTAAGTAATGTCAATGCCTTAGTTACAAACTGCTATTGTCCCTGTGATGCTGCATCCTGCAGAAATAGACAAGAAAAGCTTCAACTGCCTGTCTTCATTTAGCAAACAAAATTAAAAAAAAGACTAGGTGGTAAACACATTTTTTCGGCACATTTTTATTCACTAGGAAAAAATTTTATAAAACTCGTTGCAATGATCAACTCTGTTCTTGCAAATGTAGAAAAGGACCATTTCTTTTGCTCAGACACACTATTGACATCATGGCTTGTACAAGCAAGAAGAGAGAAAAAATTAAAATATTTTTAAAATACTTTTATTGTCTTAGTTTATTCTCTTTTCATTTGCAAGTTATTCCATTTTCAAGGTCAACTGTTTGATAGAACACTTGGAAGGATATTCCCTGGACATATTTTTGAGGGGAAAAAAATAATCCAGTTTGTAAACAAATGAAATAAAATGTGACAGAAGATGATATCAGACATGCAACATTTGTGACAGATGAAGCTCACAAAGATTGCCCACAGACTTCAGAATGTCTCCTCAGTAATCCCCTTTTCTGCAGGAAAGACTGCTCCTGGGTTTCCCTGGCCACTTCACAAGTTCATTCTAGTATCTTCATTGAATTTCTAAGACTAAACACAGTAAAATTAATGTATTTTAAACTGCTCAAGAGGTTACAATGAGTATCTCACAGAACTCTCTTTCTCTTTCCTCTAGTTTTCCTCCCTGCAAACACCCTTATTCCTTTTCCAGTCTCAAAACCCACTCCCCAGATAACCAACAACAGCAATAAAAAAGAAAGACCCTAACAAATGCCCATAATTATTCTGCAAATTGCAGAATGGTAGTTGAGGCTCATCTCCTAATCACTTTTCCAATATTTCTCAGTTGTCTCAACAGGTTTTGTCAAAGTCTCATCCAAGTGTTTGATCCTGAAAGTTGAAATTACCTCAGGAATCACCTTTTCCACCGTCAGACCTAGATCTCCTGAGCCTGTTTATATTCCTTGTCTACTTGTAACTGCTAATGTAAGACCCAAAAAGCTGTGAACCCTTTTTCCCACTGTGATAGACAAGAACAAAGCCTTCTTCAGAGAGCAGTGGATGGAAAGTAAATAGGTTCATGAGCTCTGGGAACACTAGCAGTGCTGCAGGCAGGGTAGCAGACAATGTAAAATAAATACAGTTAAAGAGTAAGAAAAATATATTTATTTTAACTCCTTTAAGCTTTGAGCTATTCGAGAAGGTTGTGAAGGAGATCCTAGTTCAGAAGGGCACAAGAAAACTTACTTGCAGGCTACACTGTTGCCTCACAGATGAAAAGGAGGCAAATTGGATTTCAGAATATTCACAACAGATGAGTCATAATCATGAAGAATATGATCCCCAAACCATTAGGAATGAACAGATCATGAGATGGTAAGTATCCAAAGAAGCATAATTTCCACAAACAAATAATTTTCCACAAATAAGTAATTTCTCTTATCAGGTTCTCAGTACTTACTAGTAAATCCCAAACAACTAACAGAGCACCTGTAAATTGAAGAGACTTGAGAGAGGCATTTTGCAGATTCCTAAGAATTATTTGTCTCAACTTGCACCTCACTTGTACTAGTAGAGTAAAAGCCACAGTCTGTAATGCTACAACAGGTCAGTATAGTATATACATACATCTATATATATACACACACATATATATACACACACATATATATACACAGTTTTTGTTGTTTGCTAAGTGTGAGGGTTTTGTTGTGGGGTTGGATTTATTTTTTAATGAATAGTGCCTAGAAGGCACAACAAGAGAACCAACTAGAGAACCAACTACTTCATTAAATCAATATTGTGTCCTGTAAAACACATAACAGCGCTAGAAAATAACACATAATCTGAGAAAAACCATGGCCATGATGCATTTCTATCTCTGTGGAATGCTATAGAATGTAAAATATTTGCTTCTTTCTCCTTTCAATTTAAACCCTGCTCTCCTCTGAGATTATGCTCAAAAAGTATTTCATCTTGAAGAATTAAGATAGAATGCTTATATATTTCCAGAGGTGTGGACTCTTCAACAAAACAAAAAGAATTAAGAAAAATTATTTGGAGACTTTTTGCTCATCCTACATCAATAAAGTGCTCTTAGCTTTGTCCCCAGCCATGTGTCCAACCTGCACAGCAAAGGAATTGCATTGCCTCAGTAACCCAAGTGGTTTATAGACATTTACTCTAGTTACATTTTTTTTTTTTTTTTTTTTTTTTTTTATTTGTATTTTCTTTTTTTTTTTTTGTTCATTGGTATTTCTTCTGTTTCTGAAATGTTTGTTACTACTTCTAATACTTGTATTAACTAGAGTGGTAGCAAGTTCCCATACTTATTTTCCCTTGTGCAAGAACACTGAAATTTTGTGAGGTTTCATTTCCATTTAGGATGAAAATTAAGATCTTTTGAAGCTTTAGTAAGAGGGAAGATGAATATGAGAAATGTCCCTTAGCTCCCATGCCTGTTGTAGGGGAAACTAGAGCACCTCACCTCACATAATTTTTGCTTCTCTCTCTTTGTCTCTCTCTCATGTATACCTCAGCCACTGTTCTTTGCTATTTTGGGATGTCTCTCTTTCATGAGGAACCACAAACCTCTGCATAAATCAACTTTTATTGTCCCAAGAGGCAAAACTTGTGTCTCCTGCACTCCAGTCAAAAACCAAACACTGTTTGGTTGGAGACTCCACCTGGTGTTTCCTTTTGCAGAGCAGATGTGCAACAGGACAGAAAATTCAAGTCAGAGCACTCACCTACCCTTTGGAAGATGGAATACAAACTCCCATTGTGAACCAACAGGCAGAGGAGTTGATTTGACCTCTCTTACATCCCAAGTCAGCAGGACCATTGGATTGTGAGCTGCTCCAGTTTTCTGACTGGACTTTCCAGCCTGCAGCTCAGGCTGGAAACCTTTAATGAAAAAATCATGCCAAACTGGTACACATCAGCAGCACATGTCACTCTTGACAGACTGGTTCTTCCTTTTGACAACAACTTTATGGCCAAAATACTCCTAATATAGCACAGCTACATGTCCCACATACAAAACTGGTTTAACCAGATATCTACTGAACCAAAGTCTGACTGACATAAACAGAAAGTTATATCCTCTTCTCTTTCACATAGATTTTATGCTGCACTCATCGCTGTGCTGCTGCCAGCACCGTGTCAGTGATGCATATATGAATCAGTACAAACCATTCACAAGTTCTATATTTAAAAGGCTCCGGATGTAGCAGCTCTTCCAGCCTCGTCAGATGTTCGGAGGCGGGTAGGCGTGAAGGGAGGAGAGGGGAAAGGAGTGTTCCGCTTCAAATTCCCACCAGTTTGTTTTGACATCTCCCTTGTACCGAAGTGGCTGGAGCTCACTCAGTGGCTTGCAGAGAGATGTGTGTTGCCAATCTGATATGATGACTCTGCATACAACGCCAAAAATTGTAGTGGATTTTTCATCTCGCATCACAAAGCAAGCTCATGTTTAATTTGGTAGCTACTATCATCCCACCTTTTTTTGTGAGACATTGCTGCTTTACATGTGTATCCCTTTTTTATGCAAGCAAATGACAGGCTTTTTTTTTTTCCATATACTTTGCTCAATTATATAAGATTGTCACAAGTATGTAGAGGATGGGGAGAAAGTGAGTTGTTCTGGTGAGACAGCTGACAAAGGAGCAACTCCAGCTCCCTGTACACTCTGGACTCGGCAGAAAGCCCTTCTGTTTTTTTTTCCTGATTCACACTACATGAAGAAAATAAAAAATGTGGCAATAGGGAAGGGGAGGAACTCACAAAGGTGGAGGTAAGGCAGCCAGGCAACAGAAGACTAAAATCTTGGCATTACTGCCCTCCATATCAGGGCAATATGGTGAAGGTTTTGTTCAGATTTCCTCCGTCTCTGCCTTCATTTTCAATTTCTACATTGTAGCACACTTCCTTGTCCTGAAGGCATCTGCCCTCCCAGGGCCGGTTCTGTTTTGCTTGTGCCATTATTATAGGCTTGGTGTCTCTGATACATGATTGAGGCCTGACTCATAAATAAGAGCTACTATAAATTTAAACCACTGTCTTGTTTAATCCCCTTTTGCCCACATAGTGAGGAAACTGACTGGAATTTATTGCCTCGCATATTCTCCCTGATTTATTCAGTCAGGAGCCTGCTTGCATTTTCCTCTATTTGACATTATTTTATATCTCATAACATAATATATTTTCATTATATTTTAACACACCATGTGGTAAATGCAACCACACTGCAAAAATTTGGGATCTTTCTTCTGGTGCTGTTATTTCTCATATACAATAATATCCACTACATGATGAAGACCTGACTCATAAACAATAGCTTAGGTCACTGCCTTATTTATTTCCCTGAGTCCTCTGGCCAAGGAACTAACATCCTGGTAATATATTTGACATCTGTATCAGGACTGTAGGATCTATGCCCCTGCACAGGAATGGTGGCTCATCTGTTGACCCAAGCTATTAGCGAGTGTAGGAAACTGCATTAGAACACCAAGGAAGTTGTGCTGACTCAATTCTGTCAGCACAGCCTGTTAATTCTGAGTACGAGAAGCCCGTATCAACTTCTCTGCAGGTAGAGAGAAAGAGTAAGAGACCTTCTGAGGAGATCTATGAGTACAGGTAGCTCAGAGAAAAGAGGAGGTGTGCAGTGTCACCAGTTTAGCAGGATAGGAACCGAGAGAGCACATATAAACCCAGAAGTCTGCCTCTATATATTTTTTAGTGTGCTTCCCAAATCACAATTAGAGCTGTTCATTTTTTAAAAACTAAATGTCTTCTCCTCAAACTATTTTTTAAGAAGAAAATGCCACAGCAAATTGATTTTCAGTGAAAGCAATTTTTAAAATTTTTTTAATTCCCCACTGAGCAAATCAATTTCCGTGCAAAAACCAAAAAGCTAAAGTGACATAGGGTATGACGAGAAAAGTTGAGACCCATAATAATTATCAGGCTTTTAAAATTCATGTGTTAAAAGTTTAAAACAAAAGTTATTTTCATCCTTTCTGATTTAAGAGTTTCACAGAAAGACATCACCAACAACTGCAGACTCACCGTGTGGGAGAGAGGAGACATTTTCAAAAAAGGCACTGTTGCAGCATGGACTAGGTAACAAGAGCATTAAGTCCAAGGGTTAGAGCACCAGGTGGGCACATGACTGGATGTAGCAACTGACAGTGCACAGCTTTGGGGGATATTTTGGGAGAGGAGGTTTCAGAAGCCCAGTAGCCTGACAAAGAAAGAAAAGGTTGAGCTCACAATAGCCAAGATACCAGTAGAAAGATCATTCTGAAACTCTGTGATGCACTCACACAATTACCAAAGTTAGTCCTGTGTTCTCCCTGAATTCCCTATGGGCTTTCACCACAGGGCAGATGAAGAAAATGCCTCCTAAGGTTTATACCCAAAATCAAGCTACCTGACAACATTTGGTAACTTCAACTCTTAATTCAAGTCCTTTAAGGGACAGGTGGCTGCTATAGCACTGGTTAATGTTCTTGCAAGTATTCAGAAAGAAAACTTGTTTTAATGATTCTGGAAAAGAAAGCAAAGTTTGGTCTGGCTTTAGAAGAATTACAGTAGTCACACATAAAATTATAAGGTTATGTGCATGTTTATTTCTTTTTAACCATTTTGTTATCAGCCTTTTCCATATCAACTTCTTGCTCTGAACTGTTGAATTAGATGTGACTTGGAAGGAGTTAATTTTTACCAGAGGAACCCTTATGGTCCTGTGTTCTGGATTTGTAACTAAAGCAGTATCCATGGCATACTCCAAAGGAATACTTCATACCATATAATATAATTTATATAACATGCTCAACTATAAAAAGTGAGTGGAGGGACAGTCTGGGGAGATAACAAACTGCGTGGTGGCTGGCTGGACATCAGGGTGTTTGTGGGAGGTGGCAAGTGATTGCCGTTGCATAATTTTTCAATTTTTTCTTCTTTGTTTGCTTATTAAACTATGTCAAGCCATGAGTTTTCTTGCTTTTGCTCATCCAATTCTCTTCCCTGTTCTTCTGCAAGGGCTGGGGGGGCTGAGGCACCACACAGAAAATGGCTCTGTTGTGCTGCTGCATCACAGCTGCAAATCTGTTTTACCCCTCTTCTTTTTGATCTGGTTTTGAGGATTCCCTAAACACTTCAGGTCCAACTGGGGGTCAAAGAAAGACCAGCACCTTTGTCAGTTTCTTGGTGATATTTTTAATTTGATACTTCAGTTATGCTACTTTCAAATGAAAGGACATGAGAACCCTTGTAATTTTGGTGATTTTATTCCTTTTGCTCTGTCATGACAATGGACTTTAAGACCTGCAGGAGACAGCATGAAAGACATGAAAGAGTTACTGAACCATTTGTTCAGGACACGCTGTCAGCTCTTTCGCTTTTTCTCTGTCCTGATATCAATAAAAGGATGGAAACTGAAAAGACTCTTAACTTATGAGTCCACATGAAAGTCTTGCTATACAGGAACTATAAAAACTAAGATTAAATACTCCATGACCATCTTTTTCAGGAAAGGAAAGTGTTTGGGCAGTAGTTGTTGAGACCACCCTGCATCCCTGTGTAAGTGAGGTCCGTGCTACCACAGAGAAACCAGAATGTTCCAGCTCCACTCTTTTGTGAGAAAGGAGAGAGAAATGCAGAGACTGAGAACTAGAAGCAAATATTTTTTGACTTTCATACCTGTTGATTTCTGAAAAAATATTTTGACTATGGGGTGTAATTTTGTTGCTATTATCTGCCTACTTAAAATGACAACTCTTCTCAAACACTGCCTTTAGCCATTCTAGAACAAGAATTAAGAGTGAATATCTACAGGGTATGAAGGTATTGTGACTGTCCAATGGCCAATAGCAAAAGAACAGATATTCATTTTGGCCAAAAGATCACTTATCTTTTGCAGAGGATGGAATCCAGAAACAATATCTTTTGCTGAACAGAATTTTCTTTATTAAATTGAAAGTTATTTGTGACTGTTTGCACTTTATTTTGGTGGGGTTTTTTTTGGGGGGGTTGTTTTTTTGTTTTTTTATTTTTTTTTTTGTTTTGGTTTTTTGTTTTTTTTTTTCTATGGTGATTATCCCTTTCTCTCAAAAAATGCTTCACCATCATTTCCCGTGCAGCGATAGCTCCTGGAGAGTCCAGTGATCATCAATCACCATCTCCCCTGCTGTTCAAATCAACACACACACACTACTCTTGCCCCAGTCAGTGTCTGGTCTTGTAGTACTGGGAATGGTTTAGGCTTGACTTTGTATTTATCAGTAACCTATGTTTATATGAACAGGAATAAAACTAATCTGAGTGGTGAACCCTACATTTAAATGTGCTTATTACTGAGTACTGAGTCAACAATCAAACACTTTTTTGTTTTCCAAAATAAGAATAAAACAGAGGGGAAGACAGTGGGAAGATTAAAACCAAAGAAAAAGTCAAAGAAAACAAACAAACAAATAAAAGACTGAGAAGAGAAAGTGAAAAGATTCTACTTTTCCTGCTTTGAGAATAGCTTTCAAAAGCGTGGGCAATGTTTGAGTGACAGACACTTTTGTTAACACAAGGTACCTACATGCACTGACCTTTCAAAGCTAATGCAAAGGTGTTTGTAATCTTTACAGTCTGAGACCTTCCTAAGGATATGATTTGCAAAGTTGATATTTACACACTTTAAAAACAATAAAAAGTGTTAGTGATTTTTAAAATAGAGATTCCACCGAAGAGTCAATACTGTTTCTAAAGCATACAATTTGTGCATATTTATATTAGCTGTGATAGAATTAGCTTATTTGATACATGGATAGAATGGCCAAAAATCACAGCAGTGATCACAGCAGTTTCTTGTGATATTTCCAGTCTTATCTATTAAATGGGTAATTTTCTCCACAGTTTTATCTTATTACCCATTGTGTATCAGTAAAATATAAAGAAAACAAACAAACAATATATGTAGTCTTACTAAGTAAAGTTAACAATGGGTTAGATCCTACTGCCTTTGCTAATAATATCAGGTAAAACCTCTTCCTTGGATTTTGCAAATATTTGTGGATGTAATTAACTTAAGCATACAATAAGTCACTCCAAAGTCAGTGCTTAATCAGTCTGAGAGACTTACAAAGGAAATTAGCATTTATGAAATACATTATAAATAGCCTCATTTGCACCTAGGGATCCCTAGTAAAATATTTGGTTTTTACATTTGGCATACCCTAAGAAATTGAGAACTATTTTGGCTGTTCATTCTTTTCATTAGCTATATTTCTTTCAGGAAAAAAAAAAAAATTCTAAACTGTCTGTTAGCTTAGCATTTCACTTATCATACATTTTGTTAAACAGGAGCAAACCAGGGTGAAGGTATTTCCAAATATATTCATTAAAAAGTTTAACCCCACTTTTTAGAAGTATTAATTACTCTAAATAAACTGTTTTCACTCCAATTCCATTTTATTAAAATATCATTTAGGCCACACAATTTCATTGCAAAAGAATTGTGAGCCAAAGTACTAGATATATATGTTCTTTGTAAACATATACAAAATGAAATGATAGTGCATTAGTCAGCATGCCATTCAGTATAAAATTCCAATTATTTCTAATATTTAGCTAAATAAAAACCTGAATTTTTGAAAACTGATAGCTATATAAATTTGCACGTACTTGCTCAAATTCAGCAGTTATTGACAGAAAGATTCTCAGGATATATTAGCCTTGAAAACACATCTCTACTACATGTCCCATCAAGATAAGAAAGGCACTCTTTGGTTCTTTCGGAAGATTTTGAAATTTTCAACTATATTTTCATTGTCACTATCCAGCAAAATAATTATTGAGCCAGACAAAACTAGATGAACTAATGGTGCCTTTTGCCTTTAAATTTACCAGTCCTTTTAATGAATCACAATATAATCTTAAGCAGGTGATTAAACACATTCTGGACATAAGTTTTTTATTTTTTTCCCTGCTGGCTGAGTTGAGGAGGAACATTAGAACTGCAATCACAGTTTCATGCTACTTTAAGTCTATTGTGAACCAATTTAACTTATGCTGACCCATAGGGCACAAAAGAAACACTTTTAAGAAGTGCTAAACATTTTTTCAAGGACCAACTTCTGACTTAATATTTTAGATTATAATTTTTGAAGATATTTCTAAAAAATAAAATTTATATTCCTTCTCCCTTCTTTCAAAATATCTTTTTGATGAATCACAAATCAAAAATAATTTACCTTTTCATACATCTACTTCCCTCCAGTTTTAAATAAATATTCTCAATACATTAACACCAGAAACCACAATGTGACCACTTACATTTTTTATATATGATTATTTTAGGAGAGGTTAGAAATTACATTCACTGCAGAATGCCTTAATTCTTTTATAGCTGCATGCCTCAGAGTTTGCATTGCTGTTATGGATTACTGAGACTATTTCCTAATGCTACCCTTTTCTGTTTTAGCATGGAGACCAGTGTCTATCGATAATGTTTTATCAGACCTAAATATCTAATGAAAAGTTAGTTTGGGAATCCAAAGTAAAAAAATGGACTACTTGGCAACAAGATCATTTTAAGAGAAAGAGTAGGTCATTTAATTGCAACACAGCCAACAGCAATATTGAAGTCTATTTACACCAGTCTTAATAGACCAAATTACTGTTATTGAAATCTGAGGCAGACAGATATAAACTGACTTCTTAAGAATAAAAATATTCTCCTGCACTTTATCCAAGAACTTATTATTCCAAGTACCACTTCGACTTTATTTGGTTGTCCCTAAAGGATGAGACCGTCTTGGGTTGGGGATTTGAAAGGAAGAGTTCAAAATGCCCTGTGCTCTGAAGTTGACCACATTTATAAGCAAATTTAAAGGCTATTTTATTTCAGGGAAGCTTATTAAAGAGCACTGCTCACTCTGCCTATGCAAGTAATTGATGGTGTATGAATTGTAGAACAGTGCTGGGATGACTCTTTATTGACAGTGCTGGGATGATTCTTTAAGAACTGTGCTGATTCTTTGTTAACATACTTAATAAACTATGGAGCAATACACATATGGGGAGGTTTTGAGAAAGACAGCAACAAATACTTCTGATGAATGAAACAAAATTAAAATTATATTGCAAGTTATTACAGATCATGGAATATTACAATAGTAACTCCAAAAAAGAAGAAGTTTGGAACAATTTCCAGGTTGGTACATTTGATGTGATAGTATTCACATAATTCAAGTCAAATCACTATACTATCCTAGTGCACAGTTTGAAAAAAATATTTTGTAAATTTGAAATGTACAAACCTCATGAAGCAAAAGAAGCAGAACTAATCTGTCACTTATTTAGATTCAGTTATGGTCTTCATGTGAGAGGGAGACATAGTAACAGAATAGCCTTGACAGAAGATATGGATGCACCTGTAGCACCTACATCCAAGAAGTGAGTACTTTAACAAAGAGGGAAATACATCAATTTTGTTAATTTGATAAATTAAGAAAGGAAACCACATCAAACACCAGACATTCACCTTGCATGTTCTCTATGGATTTTATTTGCAGTATAGATATAGCTAAAATATTATTTCTGAGTGTTGGCCAAGCAATTTGTGAGCCTATAAACTTTGATTGATGGATTTTGGTAAGAACAGACCAAAAGTTCTCGTACCTGAAGATGATGTATCGAGTGATTCATGATAGTTTACAATGATGTTTAAATCTTAATAGTGCTGCTTGTTTCTGTACAAGAGCTGATTTTATTACTTGGACCAAAGGCCACTGACATTTTGGTTCCATACTGCATAAATATATCCATCAGAACAGTTTTATATTCAGAATATGAAAAGCAAGAGTTAGGGCTGTGCACAAACACTGTTGAACTGAAGTAAAATAACCTTTTTCTCATGAGAACACCATGGGATCATGGCAACATGGAGAAGTGGGAAGAAGTTACCAAAGGCTGCTGAGCCTTCAGTAGCAGAAATACATCATGTAGTCTGTACATATGTTTTACTAACACTCAAAAAGCATGGTGTGCCATGATTTACTGTGGACCATAATTCATTTCAATTCTGATTAAAGACTTAGGGTATAGGCAACTGATATTTATATAGAGGAACCCCTCAAGAACAGCAGCCTGTACCGTGACCAAGCAGAATTATATTATTTTAAACAATGTGTTTTGATTTTATCCTCTTTGTGGAAGGGGCCAGTAGCTTGAATCAGGCTCAAGCAGGAAGACTCTGACAGATTTCCCAAGCAGTCTACAAAATTCTCTTTATTGATGGTCTTCTATTTTCACATACACAAGTTTATATTGAAATTGTAACTCCTTCTAGCTGGACATACTGTTAAGGCCCCATGAAAGTCAGTTATGATAAATGAGGGGGTAAACAGTTTGATAACTGCAACTATTTTAATATTTCACAAGGTCTATAGTCCAAACTGCCAAAATTTCAAGTGGTGAATGGCATGCTCTTTAAAATTTAGTTTTGTGTCAAAGATGTGTCTCATTTCACATGCGTTTTGACACAAACATTGTCTATTTTAGGGATACAAACAAACCAAATCAAAGAACTTTTTTTCAAAGATGTGAATAGCATTTAATTACTGTAAAAAATAAGTGATGCCTCCCAAAAACTGAGGGACTTAAAAGTCTTATTCAAAGCAGGATATTTAAAATGTTTGGAAAATTTTTTCACATACCTTCATTTTATTTTAACTTCATCTTTTTTACAGTCATCAAGTGTAAAAATGATAGAACAAAAGATATCTCTCTAAAATAAGTAAACTGGTGACTTGAATATGTTCTTCAGGTGACAAAAAAAAGTGATGGACATTGGACTGCACACTATACAATGTTGGTGGACTGCACGCTATACAGTGTTGGCATTTTAAATGGCTTCATATTGAGGAGAAGTTAGTAATCAAATCTTAAAATCTGCTTCTGCGTGGGGGTGGAGAAATGAATAGAGGGAGCAGATAGCTTTTCTAACCAGAAAGCAAGTGCCTCGTCTATCATTTCTCACAGCAACTCAAAATGTTTCTAAACAAAATAAAGCTAATAGGGTTATTTTAGTCTTTGGAGTCACATGTTTATAGATTTGCTGTGGTTCAGTTGCTTAGTGTCCGTGCCCCTCATTACGAGAAAGGCTCACTTGTAAAGTCACCGCAGAGATTTTGTGAATACAAAGAACCTCAGCCTTAGAAGTGCAAGATGCCCTCAAAATCAGTGATCCACCATGGCCATGGATAGCAGGAAGTGCTTTAAATCTCTTTCAAGAAAAAAAAAATACTGCAGAATTTCTTCAGGTCTCAAGATGAAGTATATTTCCTCCCACCTGCAGTCTCCCCAGATGAAGAAATCTTTAATGTTTCCTTCACTGACAGGAGCCACACAGGCAAAACACTGTGTGTATATGTATTTGTATTTCCAAAAAGAAAAATATCTCTAGATTTCCTTTAAGATTCTGTTAGAAGTTGTACAGAGCTCAAATTTGAGACCTGTAGCAGTCCATGATACTAAAATTGTATGCCATGCTTTGAACACGTACTCCTTCAGTTTTTGCTGAAGGAGTTTACATGCAGATATAATTCCTTCCCAAGAAAGAAAACCATGTTGCTTTCTTTCACTGAAATATCACCAGCACACCAAGGTTCCACAGCAGTCATGAATAGTAATGTTGACAGATATGTGGACAGATTATATATAAACATGTACATCCGTAACCGTGTGAACAGTGAAGGCTGTGATTTAGTTTTCAATTCCACTAGCAGTGTCCCATCATTCCCATGAGAACCACTGATCACTCAGAACTACATTTTGGGGTGATTGGTCCATTTCTGCAACATCTTGCTATTTTAGAAGTGCCAACAGCATCCCACTTTGTATAACATGCCTGCAGTTCCTGCTGCATTCTGCTTGTAATGCTGGCCAAAGCTTGCTTGTTTTGATATCACTTGTGCTCAGTGGGCAGTCTAATCAGCCTTGTTGATGGCTCCCCTGATTCACATAGCTCCCACTGTGCTCAAGGTTGCAGTATATTAGTCTCAACACAAATATGAACTTAAAAGTATACACAAAGTATTTATTTAGATAGCACATGCAGAATTCACATACTCCCAACAACAACCTTATGACTGTTATGTGAAATATTTAAACACAGAAAGGGATAGCTATGATGTACAGAGAGAATCATTGATGAACTTATTCTTTATTGTAACAATATATTACAATTATTTGTATAAAATAAAGGTGGAAATATTTAATAAACTATATTGATGAGTACATTTATTACACTGAGTTTCTGAAATGAAAGATGTTCCCGCCTTTTTAAAATCCCAATTTAAGTAGTCACAGTTCTACCTATTTAGTCCATGAAACACCAATTTTAAAATTGCTTCCAAGTTCCTAATCCTTTGAAATTCTTGCTTTCTGGAGTTATTTGGTGTCCACTTGCTTTCCACAAATAAAAAAGATGAGTGGGGAGGCTAGATGGGGCTTTGATTTCTGAGATACAGCATCACGATGCGAAGTGACAATCAGCAGGGCATGTGACTGCAAAATTTTCTATATTGCAGCATCAGGAAATACTGATACTTCAAAAATCTTTAATACAAACCTTTCACAAGTCAGAATTGCCTGCAATATGAGTCTAGAGATTTTTTTGATAGATTGGAATTTCTTTCTAAACAGCCTAGCCTATATTACCAAATGCAACGTAACTCACTGTATACAGTCGCAACATTACCACGTGTTTTATCTCCATCCCTTTTACAGTAGTCTTGTACTATCTGATTAACTGAGCATAAGAAAAGTATTTTGACTTCCTTCTAATTAACCTGCTCCGCCTCATGGCTGCTGTCAATGTCACACTGTAATTTTTGTAGGTATCTCTCAGCTCAAATACATTATCATGGCAGCTGAATTGCATAGGGCTTGTTCTCAAAACAGTTTCTACCATGTGCACCTCTGAAGAACTGGGCTGAGATCTCTCTGATCAAATTCCTTTTCCAGAATATCATCAGGACATTTTCTAGGGACTGAATGAAGTCAGTTCTTCCTGGCCCCACAAAACAAAACCATAGCAATTTATCTAGAAACAGGACCTATGTTTTTGGTGAAAATGCTTTTGTTACTGCAAATGAAAAGGAAATAGAGAAGGAAGTCCAGACAAGTGATAAAAAAACCCTCTGAAATACTCTGAAGGAAAGTTTGTTGATATTTTTCAAATGGAATATCTGGAAAAGCTTTTCTGCTGCACTTTCATCTAAAATAGATATTAAGTACATGCATAAAATCTGTATTAAAAAGGTGTTAAATTAGCAGGAATTGGGAAGTGTGCAATTTAAAATGACACACTGCATTTTATGTGCACAGCAACAAATGCCTTAGTTGTATACTAGCTGATTTTCTTTCACATAAATTCATATATTTGCTCTCCTCCCCATTCATTCTTTTGTTTCTGTTCCTTTTTCCCCTTAACCAAATAATACCTCCCCAGTGGAGTTCAGTAGGAATTGAGAGCTCCAACTTGTGCTGAATTAAAAGTAGGAGTCTGTTTTATACATTAAACAGTATATAAAAAAATGAAACTACACTCAAAACATAGACGTTGTCTGCACGCAATAAGGATACCCTCATTACCGTGATGAAATCATCTGTATCTGATCTAGATAAATTCCAATATCCCTGTGATAAATTCCTTCTCCCCTAGAAAAGAATACAAAAGACTTGATCTTTCTATTGGCATTTATCTTCTCTGATGTAGAGGGATAAGTCAAGTGCAGTAGTCACCAGTGACTTATTATTTCTCTCCTCACAGGTGAAGATGAATGTCATAAGGGAGATAAGCCATCGTGCGCATATATTATATATATATCACTATATAAGAATAAGGAGATATTAAACACACTATGAATATTTTCTTTTCCCTTTCAATATTTTTTTTTACTCATCCTAGACTATGATTAAATAAAATTAGAAGATGCTGTAAGTTCCTCTTGAAATGAAAAGCTTCAAAGGATTCAATATTTCCTTCAGCACTACAGCCTGTCATCAGTGAAAAAGACACAGCCATTGTTTCTGTTTGACTGAGAATTGTTTGACAGAGGCACTAGGCTGGGACTGCAGGCAATGGGCAGAAACCGACACACAAGAGGTTCCACCCAAATATGAGGAAGAACTTCTCTACTGTGCAGGTGACTGAGAACTGGAACAGGTTGGCCAGAGAGGGTGTGAAGCCTCCCTCATTGGGGATATTAAAGACCCTTCTGGGCACAATCCTGTGCCATGTGCTCTAGGATAATCCTGCCTGAGCAGGGAGGTTGGACCAGACAATCCAATGTGGTCCCTTCCAGCCTGGCCCATTCTATAATTCTGTGAAATTTACCTACTTACTCTGTTGAAGATTTCTATTCTTCAGTACTTAACTTCCCATGACTCAGTGCTCCATCTTGTAAACATGATATTCACAGCTCTTTCCTCTTTCAGTGCTCTACAAGCACACGAAGACAATGAGGTCAAACAGCATTTTATTAGATGTGTACTTGTCTTGGAAACCTATCTGTTATTTGACTGACATTTTAAATATATATAGAGCTGAAAAATTACTACACCTAAAAAAATCTATAATAGTTCAGAGAAAAGCCCAATTTATTGCATTTATTTGTCAATAAAAGTAGCTAATTGCAGAAGCCTAGAAAAGACCATCAGAACAAAGAAGTCATGGTATTTTTTAAGAAGGAAAGTTTTCTGGCCACAAAGAACAGTGATGGATATTCCTGAGGATGCCAAACTCATATCCATCCTGCCACCCTCTCAGGCCCAGCAGTAAGCTCCTGCCCCCAGCAGTCATGGGGCACATGGCAGGGTTTGGCTGTCGACAGTCATTCGGCCCTGGTGGGGTTGGGCTGTGCCACTTCACTCAGGTTGCTGAAAAGGGGCTGTAAGGAAGCCTCCAGAGAGGTGAGAAAGGCAACAGTGAAAACAGAGTAGGTTGTTGAGACAAAATCCTGCAGGGAAAAAGAATAATAAAAAAGACGTGGGGAGGCTGTATAGGTCTATAAAGGTCACCTGCAGCCTAGGTCTGAAGGCAGCAGTCTGTAACTCACGCTCTGGTGTTATATTGCAATTCATCATTTGCCCAGGTTAACCACTGACTAAAACTTCTTTCCAGCAGCTGGAACAAAATAAATCTCAGAAGCAAAACTAAACATCCTTTCTCTTTAGATGAGCTGCACATGTCCTAAACCAAAAAGCAACACATTCAATCTTCTCACCAGCTTGATGGATTGGCACATATAATACATACTAGTAAAAAGTACTGTTGCACATGGACTGTGATGCACACATGTATTGTATATGTAATGTAACATTTAAATGTTACATATGGTCACCTTAATGATTTTAAAGCAAAAAAATTCGATACCTGAGACATATTTTATTGGTGAAAACTACATAATGCTTCCTACAATCGGCAAATAATCCTTTCAGCCTGCAAAATTTAAAAAAAAATCAACATACAGATATAATCCAAAATACACATGTAGACTGTCAAAGAAGATTGAATGAGGATATTTATTTAAACTACTCACCTGAACTTTGGGTCATTAATTTTTTTGAAACTGCTACGTATTAATAAATAAAATCTATCAAATATAAGTTAAAATGATTTATCCAATGTTTACAGTGAAGGAGAAGGAAAATGTGGCATGTCCTGTGCTTTCTGTAGTTATATGGAGTACTTAGAGAGAATATAGTAGAGTAACATCATGTAACATGAAGTTCCCTGGAGACAGCCAGTAAATCAAAGCAGTGCATGGAAGACAATGCTCTTCCTTGATGCATTCATATTTTTCAGAACATAGCTTCATTATATCTGGTGAACATGAAATTATTTTCAGAATGTCTCTAGTGTGAAGGATAGATACACAGGTTCTGTAATATGTAAAGATACAGTTTAAGCAAAAATCTGGCACCAATAATTTATTTGGAGTCAATGTATTATGACAACACATTAGAAATATACAGCTGGCTTAAAGAAGGCCCTAAATGACATTCATATCTTTGTAGAGATAAATAATTTTTAAGATAGTCCATGCACCTCATCAGAATGAATGCAGGGACTGTTGGCCAACACCTTTCTATACCACTTTGATAACATTTGGGTTGCATACCTAATATGCACAATACTGAGGGAGGTACTCCTGAGGATGACTACTCTGATCTAAGTCTTTCAAAACTAGAAAGTCACTTGACTTTCACCAATTCATAGACTTTTTATGTTTCAAATCCACTCTCATCATTACCTTGTGACACAAAATACAAATTTGCACCCAATAATTGTTGCATCAGAACTGTGGAACTTGTGGATGAGCTGTAACCTCTCTTTCCAAAAGATGCACAAACTTAAATTAAAACAGTAAGACACAGTCAACCACATCCTTTGGCAATACATGCAACTAGCCAATAACCTTTAGTGCTAAAAAAATCTAGTGTTTATTTCTAATTAGAACTTAAATGGCCTAAGTTCCTGTCACTGAAATCTCATTATCTCTCTGCTAAAATAAAGAGACCTCTCTGAGTAGAAATCTCCTCCAAATCTAGATTCTGACCAGAAAAAATCATGTCATCATTCAGTCTTCTCTCAATAAAGAAAATATGTTGCACTTATTGCAATATGGAAAATATATTTTTCCTCCCTTGGGATTATTCTTGACAGGCAAACGCAGAGAATGAACCAGCTCCATGCTGCCTTGTGTGGACCTTTCCCCACCCACCCCTTTATTTAATTCTACTTTTAGACTAAATTAAAACAACTCCCATTATGTCTTTGCATAGAAATTGTATACAGTACAGTGTAAATGGATTCTTGTTCATAGCATGTCACTATGAAACATTTTACTATTCAGCTAAGTATGAGGTTTCTTTGGTCTAGTTGCCTAATCCCAAATAAAAAAGAAAATTTAATTTTTAAAATATTTTGAAACTACAATGCTACTAGTTATTTGAGCTTTGAAATGTACAACAATAGAAATAAAATTAATACATTTGTTGAAAACAAAATGTTTTTCCAGTTTGTCTGAATATAGTAGGATTTTGAGATTTTTATTTGTCTCTTTCTATATAAGTTTCACTTGATATTCTGAAAAGTTAGCTACTTGCACCTGGAAGCTTTTTTTTTTTTCCCTAGCCACTTGTAAAGAGGTCTGTTTTGTGTGATTTGCGTATTTACTTTGCTGAAGGGTGGAGTCTTTGCATATTTATTCAGACACTATTTTTCACTTTCCAATGAAAAAGGCTGCTATAGGGCAGAAGTCTTAGTATTTGAGACACAGGAGAAGAAGAGGATAACATTGTCTGATGACAGCATAGCCAATTTTGCCCAGAATATGGTCTTTCCATTGAAGCAGTTGCTGGATGGCAGTTAACAGCCTCAGAAGCCAAGTCGAATAACCTACAGCTGTTCCAAAATGGGGACATTTTGCAATACAGTGCCTGAGGCATGTCAAAGTGCAGTGGTAAGTAATATACAGACTACAATAACCTACACCTAGGAAAACAAACTGGCAGATTAAACCCTAGTATGCTATAATGTATTTTAGGAGGAAAAAGAATCCTGAATTTTGTTCAATTTGACAACCTTCCTGTAAGAAAATATTTATGTTTCCAGATTTTCTTCTCCTATTTCTTTTTTGACTACTGACATGAATGGCAGCTTCCTCTCTTCCATGAATCATCATCAAGATTATCTAAAAGCAAAACAAACTGAGGAAAACACTTTACCAATCTCTCATTGCCACATAATTTTCATTTATTTTTTTACATGAGACCAAAAGACATTTGGTCTTCTGGTACAAGGGTGAGTTGGCTAGATTAAAAACTGGTAAAAATCTGTATAACAAAGATCCAAAATATTTTGCAGGCTTTCTATTTGCAGCTGATTATCTCAGTTATTAGGGTACAAGAGAACTGTTAGAATGAGCCATGAGACTCCAGTGACTACTGAAGTCGAAGGAAATAGTCCTTTTACCTCATTAGGTTTTAGATTAGGCATTAAGTCAATAAAATGGCATTGCCCAGATTTCTGCATAAGAGTAATATTGTAACTTCTTCGACTGCAGCAACGGGGGAAACCAATGGGAAAGGTTTTTTGTATTATGACAACAGTACAGCTCATCATTTGTTACAGAACTATGTAATTGCCTGCAATTGAAAGCACTTCACCATATGTTTTAAAGACATGTTCATTAAACTCACTACTTCTGTGCATTTTTAAGTGTTAGGGATAAATAGGATAATAATATAGGATTCCCAGGTTAATACTGAAAGTATAGGTATGCATGAAATATGGTATTTAAGCATATGGTTTTATTTTTGGTAAGGAAAAACATCCTTTCCTTATCAATGCATTGTGCATTCATGACTCCATCGATAAATTCCATTTACAAAATTAAAAAATTCTGCAATTTTCTTTTCCAAATTGTAAAATTCATGCTTTTCCTTACATCCTGCTCAAATATTATTTTGTAAGGAAATGATGGTACCTGAGATACCCCTTTATGTTTTGCAATAGTCAGTCCTGAATAGGTGTTAAAATCAAAATTTGCAAGGAAAGACAGCACCATCTACTCCATGCTGAAAATCTTCTATGGCAAATTGCAAAAAAACCCCATGAAGTAAAATAGGTAGGCTATAAATCCCTTGAAAACAAGATTTATAATGGAAATGCTGAAAGGCATTCAATGATATCAGCAATAATTGGCACCATAGTAATAAAATACTTAAATGAAAAGAAAAAAAAAAGTCTGTATGCTTCACAAAGGCTTGTGAATTTCAGGGGAAATCTCAATGTAAAGATGGATGTTAATAATTCATTATGATGCTTAGATGTCACTTACAGAACATCTCAGAAACTCAACTTGCAGTCATCCTGTGAAAGAGTAAGAAAGAAGAAACACAGTGCTGCACCTTGCACTGGTATTTCCCTCTCCTTTCCTCATGATAAAATCATGCATCTGAGTATTCCTCTTGCCTAAGATTCAGTGGCCAGAACAGTCTGCTTGAGTATTGTGTAAACAGCAGCCTTCAGTCTGCATCAAAACAAACACAATGCCCAACTACAAATAAATAGTTAATGGAACTCTGTCTCCCACTGTCTGACACTCAGGTAAGCTTCCCACTCTCTTGTGACGAAATGTCTTTTCCCCAGTGAACAAAAAAAGGGATTGATGGACACTGCTAGAACGGGTGGCCAAGTGCAGCCTTTGCCCTAGAGGGGACCTGCAAGCCAAGAGCCAGTAAGGTACTCAAAACAGCAAATAGTTTTCACATTTAAAGGATATTCACATACACAGGTACATTAGCATTCTTCTTGCATCCTCCAGCCTAGATTAAAAATTAAAGCAATGGCCTCAGACTTCTGTTGTTAAACATTTTCTTTTTACTCAATGGGCAACAAAAGCTAAAGATACTTCATTTTTTCCTCTCTTGCTTTTTAAATTTCTATTCCCTCTTCCCTTTCCTTCCACCTGTTTTTTCCCCTCCTTCTGTTTTTGTTGGCAGCAGTGTATTTGACTTGACCGCTCAAATACCCTGTAAGGTCTATTTGCAATCCCCAAGCAATAGCAATTTATAGATGAAACTGGCCACTTACATATTCCTGTCTCCAAATAACGAACCAGGTTTCCCTCAAATAGCTCCACTTGGTAATCCTTTCATGTCTATTCTGCTCCTGAGTCTTTTCTGTAGAGCATTGTCTACTGGGAAAGGGATGCAAAGTGAAAAGGAGCAATTGTGTGCGTGTCTGTGTGTGTTCTTTCTCCATGCCTATAAAACCCAACCCAAACTGTCAAGGTGACAATCCAAAACGATAATCAAAACCACTTTTTACATTCCATCTTGTAATTGCCGCAGGCAAGTTTGAAAGGAGATGCTAACAAATCCCAAAGAATACCAGCTATTAAATATTTGATACAGCTAGAAATGTATACAATAGACATCAAACTTATGTTGTATATCTCTGTAATTCCTATACCATAGGTAAACAACCATATTTCAATAACAAATTCTTAGGTGAGTATTTGGAAATCTACATTAAAATCTGTTTACATTTTAGAAACAGCTCTGTTTTTACATGCAGCTACAACAACAACAACAACAACAACTACGACAAAAAGAGATTTTGCTTGGGAATATTATCTCCCATAGACATACTACGAAAAAATATTTTTAAGGGTGCCTTTCTAGCTGTTTGCATCTTTACAAGTATTTGCTTTAAAGCAATCTTACATTCATACTACAGCCTGATTTAAAAATTGTAAGACTGCTGATTTACAAAATAGTTTACACTCATGCCTACAGTCTGCATTTTAAATTTTTCCAGTACTTAGGTATTAAAATTCAGTTCATTTTTACGGTGTCCTTCATAGGGAGCATTGAGAAGGCTGCATAGAAAGAGGGGATATTATGAGTAAAAGGGAAAGGAAAACTAAGAAAGAAGTATAAACTGAGGTTGCTCTGCTTGAGAGAGTAACATAAACACAATGTGCTGGTTTCAGGTCCAGTAGAGTCAATTTTCTTCACAGAGGCAGGTATGGGGCTGTGTTTTGGATTTGTGCTGAACACAGGGATTTTGTCATTGCTGAGCAGGGCTTATACAGAGCCAAGGCCTTTTCTGCTTCTTGCACTGCTGCGGTGGGGAGGAGGCTGGGGGTGCCTGGGAGGCTGGAAGGAGACACAGCTGGGACAGGTGACCCAAACTGACTAAAGGGACATTCCCGACCATGCAACATCATGGTCAGCACATACAGTGCGGGGAAGAAGGAGGAACCACTTGGAGTGATGGCATTTGTCCTCCCAAGTCTCTGCATCACGAGATGGGGCCCTGCTTTCCTGAAGATGGCTGAACACCTGCCTGCCCATGAGTAGCAGTGAATTAATGCCTTATTTTGCTTTTCTTGAGTGCTCAGCTTTTGCTTTCCCTATTAAACTGTCTTTCTCTCAACACACCAGTTTTCTACCTTTCACCCTTCCGACTCTCTCCCTGATCCTGCTGCTGAGGGAGTGAGCAAGAGGCTGGGTGGAGCTTGGTGGCTGGGTGGGGTTAAACCATGATAAGCAAGGAGCTTGTAGAAGGACTGACGTTGCCCTCAGTCTTATACAGTCAAAGAGAGGAGAAAAATAATGGTCCTTGATAAAACTTGGTCACAAAGGAGGCTGATGGTAAACAAATGTAATGGAATGGTGCCCTTCCAAAAAGAAGGTGAGTGAATGTGTGCTCCACTGAACATGTGTCAGGTGAGTCACCTTAACTGCGTGTGTTTACCTCAGAATAATTGTGAAACAACTTGACCTAGGTCATGCAGTTAGTTGTATGTTGCATTAAAGTAGTTCACTTTTGTTTGGAGCAAACAGCAGATATATGAGCAGTTACTAAGAAAGACTACCACAGTGTGGAAATCTTCTTCTCAGCTATTTCTTCTAGACACTCTTCATAATCAATGGAGAGAAATAGGCATTTGGGGAACATGATTCATCTGATATATGTTAGATGTCTACTGCAGAACGCAACCTAAGAGTGACAAATTTTTTCACTGACTACAGAGAAAGTCAAGATGACTAGTTCAGATGTAGTCATTTACCTTGGCTCAGACAAGTCCCCCTAATGAGCAACATATGTAAGGCACCTTGTTACACTGCAGTAACTTAATCATGAGCCTAAAATCCTGGAATTAACAGCCAGTGGTGGGGTCCTGCTAGGATGGAAAATGCTCTCCAAAAACAGTATTAGCTCTGTATAATTTTATGCTGTGCTTTTAAAGGAAACTGCAGAGGGGAAACAAAAGAGAAGCACAGAGAGGTGAGTGGCCCAAGGTCACCCAAAAGGTTGTAGCCTGTATCTGATTCAGTGACTTACACTGAAGTGCACTGCTGCTAAATGGAAGTAGCAAAATAACACAAGGCAGGAGGAATTTTTCCTACTCTTCCCTTCCACCCTCTAAGGATAGATTAGTGCGGCCTTTATTATCAGGTAGGTAGGAGCAAAAAATAGCTGTAAACACTGAGCAGTTGCTCCCCTGTTGTACAGTGCAAGGTTCACAAAGGTGATCCTTGTATGCTCCATTCACAGCACAATATCACAGCAGAACATCTGTATTAGGGAGTTTAAATCCACAAAGCTTCAAAGTAGAGGCACTTTAAGATAGCAACTTTATTCACATTTAGCAGAAAAAGCATAACTATTTGACATAAGTGTCAAATGTAATGGACTGGTAGCAACTGAAAAGTGTAGGCAACTAAAAGTTACTTTAAAAATCCAGGGTTGGGATCCATATGCAATCAAGAATGGATCACTTCAAATCTGCAACTGGCATAGCCCTGTTCTTATTTCCTCAAATGTTACTGGGATTTGGATTAGGATTTCCTTATTCATAGATGCCCTCTTTCTTCTAGATGACCCTTTAAAGATCTATTTTTGGTGCCCTGATTTTCCAGTGTTGAACATAGCCTGTGGAGGAGAGTTGTGATGTGTTCTTGCTAGTACAGCACTTGTGAGGGAAAGCAACTGTGTTCTGAAGAAACTGGAGGTTTCAAGGATTCTTCATACTTTGAATATGATAAAGTGCAATGTAGTAGACAAGCCTGAAGGGATTCTCAGCTATGGGTCACCGTAACAAAGTCTGCATTTAAGAAGAAAATGCACCAGCTGAGATGATAAAACAAAATTTTTCTAGTCACTGCTATCTGTAGGACAGAAGAGTCTGATATGAACTGAGATTCTGAATTGGCATGTCATCCTTAGCTCAGGGAGAATACAGACTTCCTCAGTTCCTACAAATGCTACCTTCCACATTGCAGGATCACAGCTGTCTTGCCAGTAAGAGCCCACCCAGGACAGAACAAACAAAGCAGTAATTCTGTTAGCATGCACTGGAAAACATCATCACTGTCTGGGCTGACCTCGTGGCATTGCTGATAGGCTTCGCAGAAGCATCGATGGGAGGGCAACAGGAGCACTGGGCACAACAAGGCCATGCTTTGAGAGAAGCACCAGCAGGTCAGGGAGCAGAACAGATCAGGGAAAGAAAACCCATGGTTGCTGAGTTGCCCTATCACAAACTGAACTGCCATCTAAACCAGATTTTCTAATGACCCACCAGACAGAGGGATGCTCTGAGACCTGGCCAGATTTGGCCACACAGCAAGCCATACTTGCACTTTTATATCAGCATCACAAAGGTTGGATCGAGTGGCAACACTGGAGACTGGGTTTTTCTTTTAAAGAAAAGGCTTTACAGTTAAGCGTTCCTGTGAAAATCAAACGCTCTTAGTAAATATAAACACTATGAAAATATATGTACTTCCTGGCATTTCCATGACATTGGAAGTTACTTTATTATTCTATAACTGATACTTAATAATTAATATCTTCTTGGCCTAGTTTTGATAAGGTTGAGGTGGCTAGAGGCTGTAGAGTGGAGTTACTTATAGCAAAAACAGGAGGAAAAAATGTCCTCCAAAAAGCTGCCTGAGAGTAGTTCCTGAATCCCAGTTTCATGGCACCTGAAGAGAAAAATCCAGATTGAAATGTTTTATTTTATTTTATTTTCCTGGAGTGCCAGCCCATTCACTTAGAACTAAATGAAAAAGGAAATTATATATGTGAATATGAGGCTTCCTGGAGAATTTTAAAATGTATTTTTAAAATTTGTATCAGGGCTATATATTATACTTTGTTGTCAGCCACTGATATGAATTGTATCTGCAGTCCAAGAGGGAAGAGTATTCAAATGAGGAACAATTTTAATTAACAACGACAACAAAAAAAGTGTCCTGAAAGGTGTTATAATGTGTCTCCTGGCCAATAAGAAGGCACAGAAGGAAATTAACTCTGGTTACACTTATCTTTTCTGTAAAGTTCCTTAGTCTCAAGAAATGAATCATGTATCATAAAGCTGAACTGGTTAGTGGAAGAAAGGAACATTGAGAAACACTCCCATTATATTATAATTTTTAAATATTCAAGCTACAGTGTGACCCAGACATCTGAGTGGTTATCCAAGAATGTCATGCAGAAGTTATGAGAGAGGTAGGTACATGTGTACTCATACAGGAGTTTTGTGCTTTGATTGCTCTACTGAGATTCTCTCCTGTTACAAAAACAAGGACATACACATACACAAACAGAACTTACAGGTCAAACTAATATGAAATGTTTCTCTGCAGTAGTAGAGCTTGACTAAGACCTTCATTCTTTCAAGTGTGTTAGATTTCAGAAGCAGAAAAGAACTTTAGTTTGTGTTGTCTCTCTCCTACATTGCAGAAGCTTTCATGGAGTCATTTCTGTGCTGACCCTTGATTTTGCCTTTCAGACTAAACAATAAGATTGCCTTCTTGGGGCGGAAAAAAAAGAATGGAATACAGATGCTAGAGATAATTATGTGTGATGCACCACGTCTTCCTCCATACTCAACATTAACGCTTTTGTATGTTCTGACAAATCAACTGAAAAGGGACAGGGAAAACCTGATACGGCTGTTTTAGCGTGAGCCTTAAAAAGTTCTTAAGAAAGGACTATTCTGTTTCTTTCTACTATGCCTGGTTTTATATTTATTTCCATCATTCTTCCCTACTGCTTTCATGATGTTCTTTGAAATCTAACTGCATTTTCCTAGTCTCTCAGATTATTGCATTGTGACTTCTTTGATTTAGAGGAACTGTCCCTTCTTTTCAGAGGTATCCTTTTCACACAGGAGCAAGTGTGACATGATGAACATGAAGCCAAGCCTCTTCCAAACTTCTGAGCTGACTTGGATTTTGGTACTGGGCTGATGGTTTGTTTTCAACAAGAGAAAGATACCACATCTGGGCAATTGGTTACCTGATGTCTTGATCTGTTACTGGTGGACAAGACACCTCATCACTACTGACTTTTAGTGGTAATATTGTTCTTTTTCCCAGTGTGTATTCTTATGTACTCTGTAAATATATATCTGATTTTGCTAATGGAAGTTCTTTGGCATGAAATTTATTGGTGCCAGAATCTCTTTCTGACACATGATGTCTTGGCCTTGCTTACTCTTGGCCTGGCAAGTACCAGTGGTTGTCAGTTCAAGACATTCCTATGTTCTCCCATTGGCTGAATGTGTGGCTGATTTCCTTATTTCTGTTAGACTGTATTTCAAAATAGTCTACATACCGCTCACGTAGAGGAAATGTGACCTTTTTAAAAACATATATGACCTCCAGAGGGAAAAACTACTTCAGAAAAAAGACATAATTCAAAGCCTGACTTTGTCATGCATCTGAATTCTGTCCATACCCCACTTAATTAATTTTGTTTTATTCAGGAGGGCTAAATGAACACTTGCAGCAAAGGCAGTCACAATCACAGTATAAGTCCAGAAACGAAAATTACTTGTCCCTAATCTGATATTCCGACTTTTTCATGTAACTCAAACTGAGGCTGCTGTAAGTTTTAAAGTCATCAGAAGTACAGTACAGGTTCCTGAGGGAAGAAAGGATAGTTAACCACCAGAGGTGAGAGCTGTGTGCAGTAAGTCATGTAGTCATAATGCTGGTTTACTGTAGCGTTCACTGTAGCAAATCCTCAGTCTACCAGCAGAACACAGCCATATAATCCCATGAAGTATGAGCAAGACAGTATCGTGTAAACTCACTCAGCCAATAATTTTGTCTGGGATATAAAACACACAGTGACTTATGTTGGAGTTACATGGTGCTGACAAGAGGTGATAGTGATGCTTAGCAATAATAATATTGCTAATTACATTGCTATAATAAAGATATAATAAATAAAGCTATTAGTTCCTCTGTAGCATAACACATCCTTATGGCATTGTAAACACAGATAATATAGCTGGCAAGCATCAGTTCTAAAGCATGACAGCATGGTAGGAAGCCAGTTTGCAGCCAAATAAAAAAAAAAGAGTCCAAAAAGTCCTTTTGATCTGTTACCATATGGCTTCTCTACTTTGCATGGGATTTTCTATGAGTCTCAGTGACTATACCTATATGATGCAAGCAAATAAGATTTTGCTAGTCCGTGCTCTTGCTGGGGACTTCAGCTTATCCAACATCTGTAGGAAATACAATACAGCAGAGGTGAAATAGTCCAGGAGGTTCCTGGAGTGTGTGGAAGATAATGTCCTGACAGAGCTGGTGAAGGAGCCAGATGGGGAAGGTGCCCTGCTGCACCTGTTTTTGTGAACAGAGAAAGACTTTTGGGTGATGTCACAGCTGAGAGCTATCTTGGGCACAGCAATCGCAAAATTATAGAGTTTTCTATTCTCAGAGAAATAAGAAGTGGGGATCAAACAATAAAAATAATTCCAATAAATACATCAGCAACATAAGGAGAACAGAGGAGAATCTCCATCTCTTGTATGTGGAGGGAAACACAGCAACAAAAGATGAATAAAAGGCTGAAGTCCTTAATGCTTTTTTGTTCTCAGTCTACACCGCTTAGACATGCATGGATCTATGGGACCACACAAGGGTACTGATAGAGATGGTGGAAGAACTTGCCAAGCCACTTTCCATCATTCACCAGAAGTTTTGGCTGATTGGTGAAGTCCTAGCTGAGTGGAGGTTAACAGATATGATGCCTGTCTACAAGAAGGGCTGGAAGAAGGATTTGGGGAACTATAGGCCTGTCAACCTGACCTTGGTGCTGGGGAGGGTCTTGGAGCAGATCCTCTTGAATTCCAGCATGCAGCATGTGCAGGACAAACAGGGGATCAGGACCAGCCAGCAGAGGTTTGTGAAAGGCAGGTCCTGCCTGACCAACCTGATCTTCTTCTATGCCAAGGTGAGCCAGTTAGTGGATGAGGGAAAGGCTGAGGATGTAGTCTACCTGGGCTTCGGTAAAGTATTTGATGCTGTCTTCCACAATATTTTCCTGGGGAAATGAGGCTCAGGGCAGACCTTACTGCTCTCTACAGCTTCGCTGAAAGGAGGTTGTGGTGAGATGGGGGTTGATTTCTTCTCCCAAATTACAAGATTAGAGGAAATATCCCCAAGTTGCACGAAGAGACATTTAGATTGGGCATAAGGAAAAATTTCTTCACAGAAAGTGTTGTCAAGCATTGGAACAGGCTGCCCAGGGAAGTGGTGGAGTCACCATTCCTGGAGATGTTTAAAAGATGTGCAGTTGTGGCACTTGGGGACATGGTGATGGACTCGGCAGTGCTGGGTTAACAGTTGGGCTCAGTGATACTAAGGGTCTTTTTTGACTTAGATGAGTCTATGATTCTATTATATTATTCTGTAATTTTATGATTTATAAAAATATTCATTTTTAGGCTTCAGCAATACTTCTGGTGATATTTTAGGAGGGAAAAAAATAAATAAAAACCCAAACCCTTCCAGAAGTGTGGCATATCAGTCAACATGTCAGATATATTTTAAGACTATTGATTTGATTTTGGGATTCTTTAAAATATTTCTTCTAATTTTTTAAACATGTTGAAGAAAGTTTACAAAATGCATGTGTATTTAATGACCCATATTTGTAATCAAACATGCAATCATTTATTGTGAAGATGCTGCAGTTGCCAACTGTTACTGGCTGTTTTTCTGAAGGTAGAAAATAGAACCATTTTTTTGTCAAAAAGCTATCCCCCTCTGCTGTTTGTACATATAACCTAAACTTTAACCAGCGTGCTTTGATCTAGGTAACTGGTTAGCAAACAGACTTATGGCTGTGCTCCTCCTCAGTATATCCATGCACACTCAGTGAAATTGCTTCGGGCCACATTTCAGAGTTGCACTCTTCATTGGCTGCATCCCCAGCACTGTTTGGAAATAAGCAACGCTCCTGTAGGGATAACCTAGTTTCTGTTTTACAGTCCCGAGGACGCTGGTCGCCTTACAGAGGAAGAGCTGCCGCCCCACTTGCCATTGCGAGTGCCATCTTCTCTGGTATTTGCTGGGTCAGATATTCCACACTTTTTAAGCACACGTAAAGGATTACAGAAACCCCTATGTGCATCTCCAGAGAGCGGCCAGAAAGGGTTAAACAAAATCAACCCTGACAATACTAGAAACAGTTCTCTCAGTGTGTGTTGGTTCACTGCTCCACAGGGCATAGCAGATGTTGTGTCTGGTAGTAAGAAGGGCCCAGGAGGTGTGAGCTGTCAATCACTTTTTTTCCTAACTACAGGCTGTGCTATGGATATGAAGCACGACTAAAACAATCTGTCTCAGCTGGGGTGTGTGAGGTATCAATAACCCTTGGCAGAGGTGTCAAGAGCCTTGCTGGAATCAAACTACCCTGATGACCAGCTGCTTAGCAAGTTAACAAGGCAGCATTCAGTGCTTGCTGCCCTCCCAGCCCAACAATTAACACAACTGGAGCAGGGCTCTGCTGAAATGCAGGAGGAACCTCACTGCATCGCCCTTGCGCTGGCGACAAAGAGAGGCACAGTTCTTTATTCAGAAGCATCCGTAACAACGGGTGAAGAGTGAGAGAAACTAGGGCAGAGAACATGTTTTATTCTCAAATCAAATATGCAGATAAATATTAGCAATATGAGACAAATCTGAACGGACTGAGGAAAAATAGATTTGTAAAGTATTTTCACTCATGAGGCCAGCAGCTGTAGAGCAGGCAGGGAAAAAGAGCTCCCGTAAGGAATAAATTGTGCTGAAAAGCTAGAGTAAGGTAAATTTAAACAACAGCAGGAACAAACAATGTAATGAAAGAGTTCTGAGGCGCTGGTAATCCAAACAAAAGCTTCACAGTGGCTTGTTACAATCATCCACATGGCTGGTTAGAGTATTATAGAACAACCAGCTTGTAAAATGAACAGCCAACAGTCGGAAAGTCTTAAACATTTTGCACTCATGGGTCATGTACCACTCAGACTCGTACCAGTATAAATGTGGAAGTAATGCCATTAAAATCAATGGCTTCACAGTGGTTTAACAGGGAAGGATCGGGCCCATTTGTAGAGAAAGATCCAATTTTTCATTTTACAAACTGCTAACTCCAGCTTCTGGAGTTAATGTTTTTCCTGAGCCCTCAACACATTTTGTTTTGTTTTGTTTTGTTTTGTTTTGAAAACTGAATTACTTTCAAGTCTTTTTGTATTCTATATTGCTTTATTTTGTGGTTTTGTTCTCAAGGGCATCAACCAGTGATTATATACTGTTCCATTCTGAAAAAAACCACCAAACATGCTGTACGGAAAAACATGAATATTAGCTTTAAACAATTTAATGTTGTTTGTCTTTGCTTTGAAATTCAATAATGCCATCAGCCCACAAGACCTTTTAGAGCAGAGTATTTCACACAGTGAAAGCTGCTTTCTGCTACAAAAGCAGAGCAGCTGCGGCTCCTGCAGATACTCTTAAAGACAGATATAATAAAACACTGGGAGGGAGTAGGTCGACACAGGAGCATGAAATGGACGAGATGAAGCCCTTTGTCACAATCAAATAGGCTGTAAAGTTACTATAGTAACATACAGTATTAAGCTCCAGGTGGATTGACTTAATGTTGACTAAACAAAAAGAGGTTAACGAAAACCAAACCAATAATTATTACACTCTCTCTACCAAATGTTTGCCAGGATGCCATTATTTTGATGTAGCCAAGCTGCACAAAATGTGGTGCAGGTTACTTTCTGTTCTGATGAGCAGTTGCTCTATGAGAAAACCTGTAAAACAAAAACAAATTCAAAATTTTAGGAATGAAAGGGATGGGTTTGCTGTGCCTGTGACAGACACCAAAGCAAAATCCAGGCAAAAGACCATGACAGAATTAAACTGTGTCAAACTCTGTCAAATGCTTTTTTTCTATTTTCTCTCTCCAGGATCACCACTTCCCTAATGTGAGAAATGTGGAGAAGAAGGGGATGTTCAAACTCATCGTGACTTACCTGAGCTAAAAGAATGAAGAACAGAAAAGATACATACATTTCGAGACTTTGTTTTTATCTCTCCGGTAAAAAACTAGCCTTTGTATCTAAAAATCTACCAGGAGATATTCCACTAATTACAAATTGTATCTTCTACAGGAAGCAGGAATTCATCTGGCTGTCAGTGTTTGTTTCTAGTTATATTCTTTACTGTAGAAAGAAGATGCCTGACAACTTATGAATGGGGTGCCTCTGGCTGCTTGTCCACCCTTCTCTTTTAGCTATGTGTCAAGGAAAGCACTTTGACCTCTAGATAAATCCCACAGTGTTAGAAAAATTTCTCTTAGCTCCAATGGGCATGTCTTTCACTCAATTTCAGTCTGGGAATTAAAAAATCTGAAGATTTAAGTGAAATTCCTAGTTTTATTCTGAAACTTCTGATGCTGTCAGAATTCACACCTTCTATCAGAACTGTAATTTCATGTGTCTCTGGTATAGTTAGTGAACTCCAAGCTGCTGCCCTATAAATCTTTAAAGGTTGCTGTTCAGAAGGGAAAGAGATCATATTGGTTCAAACTGAGTAAAACAGAATGGGTCTTTCTTTGATAAAAAGCAGTAAGTACAAATCAGAAACCCACTTGGATAGTCACTGCAAAACTGTCAAAAACCTCTCATCTGTGCCATAAACTCAGTCTCAATATGACTTGTATTAATTCCACACTGTCAAGGAGACAAGAAAACTTGCTAATTACATTCAGGCCATGAAGTGTAGCCTTGGCCAGTTAGAATAAAAAAAAATATTCAAAAAATTAAAAAGTAAGATAGAAGAGTTTTTAATTATCAAAATTATGAGATGGTTTTAAAATTTACATGGTTCAAAAATACTTTTGGAAAAGACAGTATATGAAGGATAGAAGGAGGAAGTACCTGAAGCTCCAAATATTTGAGGGGTTCCTGTGATTATTACAGACTCTTGGCTGGATAAAAGCAGCCAGGAAAGCAGTATCTACTGAAAGGTGATGGAAGGATTAAGCAGTTAGCCAGAGCTTTCTGGCAAAAATAACAAAATGGTTACTAATTTCAAGAATTTCTTTTCTGTAACATGGTAGAAATGTAACGTGGCTGCATCCTAGGAAATGCAGTGAGGTGTGAATAGAGTAACAATAATCAAGCTGAGATGCAGGTCTAAGGACTTCAGCCGAGACAAATATCACTTGAAGAGGTACCAAGCACTCTTGTTAAAATCAGTTCAGGAATGGTTTCCTTTTGGATTAGTTTTGTAGAAGTACCTGGCACAAGGTGAAGCCATCTGAAGGCCACCACTAGAGTACGACCAGCTTTATCGTGGGCAGACAAATTCTGTGTAATCATGAAAATAATGATAATAATAATGACCATAAATACAAAGACTCAAACCTTCCAGTTCCCCTGGAGTAGTACTGGCTCTCATTAATGGTTATGGCATGTCACAAACAGTTCTGTAGCTGGATGAAAAAATATTTGAAGATTTCCTTGTGATTATTTGAGATGTCTCTTATAAGCCAGACTGCTAGAATGTCCTGGATGTCCTAAAGACCCAATGTTAGACAAAAAGAGTATCAGAGGATTGCCACTGGCCCAGAAAGTGTCTTACCTTGCTTGAATCTGCTTGTACGTATTCTTGAAACTGCATATCTCACTCTGACATGTCCTCTGTCTCCTAAAGCTAAGTAGGAGCCCAGGTACCTGCCACCAACATGGTTATCTGTATCTTCGTCTTCAACTCAACAGAGTTCAGTTGGGCTATTGAGGAAAAGCATCCAGTAAGCTGTCACCTGCAGTTCAGAAAGCTGGTGTAGGCACTGCAGATCCCATAAAGATCTAGCTTGTGAGTCAGGAAGAAGAACAAAAGGGCAGTGAAGGCCCACCTCAAATATTTATGTCCTGGCACATCAGGACAGGCTTGCCCAGAAAGGGCAGGGTCTTCACAAGGCATGAGCACAGATCCTGCACACTTTAGGAACTGGTTACCTTAACACAAGCAGAAGTGGAATCCACACAGAAAATGCATAAGATAAAAACCACATATGTACATATAAACTGCAGAAAAGACTTTATTTGACAATTCATATAAAACCCAAGAATACTATTCATTCTTATATATTCTTACAATGAGGGCATGTGCCAACCTTTGAATATAGTATGTGGGAAATGAGGTGTATGCAGTTAGGTATCTGCCAGGGATTCTTTGTACTTTCTCAGAATGCTCTCTCATGGCCACCTGAGAATGTAGCAGTGCTTGAATAGGAGATGATACATAATCCTGGGTAAGTACCCCAGTTATTATGCTATTTCAGATATTTTCTTCAGGGTTGATGTTAGCATGTTAATTCTAAATGCTGGATATCCTTCCTCCTCCCTTGCTTGAGAAGTCCCAGACAAAGCTTATCACCCTGCTCTGTCAGTTCTTGGTTTAGGTTCTCTGCAGGGAGCTATGGGCATGGAGACCAGGTGCAGCTCATCTTTAAGGAGTGGGTAAACAGCAATGCTCCTGTCTTTGCAGATGGGGTCCCACTGCCATGCCCTTGGTGACCCACATGGAACAGGAGCTAAGAGTCATCCGCTTCTTTCCTTAACAGCCTCTTTTACCTTCCTGTGTTGCCTAGATTGGCTGACAGGATGGAAACCCTTCTGTGACCCCTTCCAGCCAGAGCAGATCACTTTTGTGTTTCTCTGAGTGGAGCAGCTGGAAGCCCACTGCCTCCTGTGGGATCTGCGCTCTGAAGCACCAGCCCCACAGCCTGCCCTTGGGGGGGTGCCCTCTACACAGTGTTACCCCCCCTTCCTTGTTTTAGAAACTTCTTAAAGGGATGCTGTTTGTATTCTCTGCTCATCTTCATCAGCACTAAAGTGGCCTGTGTGTGTAGCTGTTTATAAATCAGCGAAGCTCAAATGAATACTTAACTTAGAGGTAACTTGAGCCTAAAGGTACTGAATTTTCAGAAGAGCTAAAATGCTTGTTTCTTGCTCTTTAACTCAGAGTCACATTGGCCTTGCTTGAGAGTCATTGTAGATTAAAAGACAATTTGAATTATAATACTGATCCAAATACTACTGCTTCTGTGACTTTGGGCATGCCACTTAACCCCTCTGAGCCTTATTTTCCCTATTATCTGAGACTAATGGTATTTTACCTGTCTCAGACCACAAGGGAGCTATGAGGCTTAATTAATGTTTGCAAACTGGGTTGTTGCATAGCATAATTAAATAGCATTTCCAAAGTTTAAAGAAGTAGAAAGTATTAAGACCCATCAGCAGTGAAGATGAGACAAGGAGTGAGAATGTCCTGATTCCCAGGACAGTGCTTAATTCTCTCAACCATATGGCTTTGGAAGGAAAAAAACAGCAAATTGTCTTCAAGAACATTTTCCAAAGTTCAAAAATGTGAATTTTAAAGCAAAGGTGGCTATTCACCACTTTAAAGAACATCCAAACAGCAATATTGTTTTGATTGTTGTATAATCATTTCTTTCTTTAGTTGCATGAATTTGTCCCACATTTTTAGATGTTGCTGAGCTTCCAGCCAAGACACTTCTTTTTTGTTGAAAACAATCCTTCACAGCTAACTCAGTTGATGACCCATCCTTATTTTCTCCTTTGAAACTTGATGGTTCTATTCGAGGTTAATTTACAGTATTCAGGTTGCAGTTGTCCTGGACAACACAGAAATGATAGAAATATTTTGCAAGGTCAGACCTACCAGATATCTCTTGCCCTATCACTGTGTCTCACAGTTCCCCTATAAAACTCTAGAGGTATTTTAGCTATAAAGGGGAAACTGATCACAAAATTATTACAGGGATTACTGTGGGACTGTACCTTATTTTTTATTAATGTGAAATTTAGTACTGATTAAGTTAAAGAATAGTTGGATAAGGAGTTCAGTTTTGCTCATGTAACTGTGTCTCTTCATATCCTGAATGAGGAAAAAAAAATAGGAAAATCAGAGAAATTTTAGCCATGTGTTTGTTACATTCCTTATTTTTTAGTATAAGGCAGTAGAATTTCCAGTTAACACCTTCTGTTTACCCTATGTTTTTTACAGCAGAAAGGAAAACTCATTATAAACATTAATGTAATTTCATTTTCTTCCATTTATCTGTCTATTACAGTAAAACCAGTTTTTGAGGAAAATGTTACAGGGATATTTTTATGCTATGGGTGGTATAAAAACGTGTGATATCAGCCATGTCATTAAGCTTACTTCAACAGATATTTGAGGCAACTCAAGTTTATTTATTTGGATTTAAAACTAATATTTGAATTTCAAGCATGGTTGAAGGGCCCTAAATATTGGGATAATGGGCTTTTGATTTCCTTTTAGATAAATATAAATATATTTTATCATTCCAACATTCAATCTCTAGTTTTAGCTCTCTTTCAGACTCTCAGAAGAAGATGATAAAAGGTGTAAATAAAAGAGTTAAAAAATTGAATTTCTTTTTTTGAATGCAGAGCTTTAATTTTTTTTGATATATATAAAATAGACTAAGAAGTTACTAAAAATGAAATATTTATTACTATCTCACTATTCTGTGGAGATAGAAATCCTTAAAAATAATGCAGTTAAAATCCTAAGGGATCTAATTTATTTGAAGTAAAGTCTCTTAGAAAAAGGTGTATCTGGAAGGTTCAGATGGGACCTTGCTATTTAGATCTTACATATCAGAGAAGAGCCTAGGACGGTTCAAAGTCTAGGATATGGAGTTGCATGTCAGGATCTATTGGTACCTCATAGAGAGTCCTCAGAGAATGACCTTAGCACAAGAAATGGATGATGTTAACTATAGTGCAATCCTAGCAGTTGCCTGATTGTGCCTGTTTTTCTCCTAGCCTTTTCTTTTCTGCAGATTGATGTACTAGCTGGACTCAGGATAGCCTTACAGTTCTGCATGGCTGAGATAAATAATCTTTATCATGAACATAAATGTTAGAAACCAGTGCTGGTAGGAATTGCAGCCAATAGCCTGTCATCTTCTCTCAGCAAAGATCTACCTGTGAAGGCTGTCCCATCTCAGTCTCATGGTTAAGGCAGCAAAATAAATCTGTATAAAATGCAGGTAGCTGTGAGTGCCCACAATGAACTTGAGAGGATGCCCAGCCAAAATTTTCATCTTTGCCAAAAGTTAACTGAGGGCAGAAAAGGAGATGAAAAGAAAGGCAACTCTAAATCATGTTTTCATCACCTTGGTTCTTCAGAAGTAAGACCCATGGCAAAGTAAAGATGGTGGTAAAGATCAGGAACCATTAGGAAGGGTGCTGCCTCTTTGTGCTATCCCAGCAGTTTTGGGTTACTGTATTTTCCTTTGCTTTTGTGGATCCCTGTGATATTGCTCCTGCAAGAGGGGTGCAAGAGTTTATCCTCTGGCTTTCTGCCTATTGCACACACTCTTTTTCTTTAACTCTCTCTCTCTCTCTCTCTCTCTCTCTCTCTCTCTATTTCCAGACAGAGGTTTAGGGCAGGTTTCTGATATGGAAGCTGGGACCTGACCATCCGTTTTGTAGTAAACCATACTATTTAGATTATCTCAATAATGATTTTATAAATCTGGGTAAAATTTATTATAGGAACTCACATTTATCATTACACAGTATCATTAAAAAAATTGTTGCTTCTGTTGAGTGTTTTTGGTTAGGATTATTATTCTGCATAATGGTATTACTCTTCTCCACTAAATCTAGAGAGAAAAAGGCAGATAAAAATACTTCTGCCTCTTGCTACTACAAGAGGAGATTAGTATCTAAAAAGTCTTGCTGAACCATGCCTAGGAAATGTTACTTTTGGGTCTCTTGATGAGCAGACAGTGATTGGAGGTAGGCACGACCAAAACTGGGACCTTAAAGCAGTCAAAAAGAGTAGTTGTTTATATCAGCTAAAGAGATCTGAGGGGCATTGGAGGATGGGGCAGAGCAATTAGCAATCTAGAGCATTAAGGGAGGCAAAAATTTGCTTACAGCCCATAATTCAGACAGAGCTACAAGTCAATAGTTAGAAGAATTAGGTTAAGAAAAATTAGAGTCACCTCTCAACTTGCTACTGCTTTCCCAAGTTTGAGAAGGTGAATATCCACTAAACACACATGATCTTGAGAGAAGAGTGGGGAAATAATCTGATAGCTCATTGGAACTGCTTGTTCTCACAGTCAGAGAATTTCTTTCACCATTTTTCCCACAGCTGGCAATGAATATAATTTTTATGAGATTAAATTTTTCTGGATGCCACTCAGAGAAAGTTGATATGACCATGTGAGAGTACTTCACTTGTTCCAACCACGTGTTGGAGCCTGCTACGGCAGGACCAAAGAGGCAGCTGTGCCTTGCATCCTGCTGGTCTGCAGGACAGTGATGGGACAGACGTGGGACAGTCACACACAGCAATAGTGACTGATTGCTGCACACTAAAGTTTTACACTTCTAAAAAGTCCCCACCAGCAAGGGAAGCTTGTAAGGGAACTTTGTAAGGAAAAGTGAAGGCAGTGTGTGACAAAGGAGATGCAAACTGTTTGTCCTTCCAGAGACTGCTTTTGTTCCCTTTCATCTTGGCAGTTCCTCTTAATCTAAACTAAAGGCCTTTCAGACTGCATATATGACTCTCCTCAGGATTGAAAGGATGTGTGTATGTGGGCTGAAAAGGAGAGGAGACAGCTGAAGTAAAAAAAAATGCCAGAGTGTTTAAAAATGCTAAAACCTGGAATGTATTCCCAGGACTTTTTGTCCCTTCTAGTAGAAGATTCATTAAGACTGTGTTTATATTTATGTATGTGCACATACATTCATAAACATCAAAGCCATATGTATTGATTAAATAATTGCCTAAAATGTAATTGGCTCCTAGACCTGCCAGATTATTTAAAGAAAAGAAAACAAAAACAAAACAAAAACCCCCCAAAACCTCCAGCAACATCACTGCACATAGATCTAAGACAACACCAACAAATTCTCATTTCACTGGGATTTTATTTCATTCTTGCAGGCTTAATATCTCACTGCATGAACAAAAAATATCACACAGAAAGGGCTTCGGGCTAGCTACTTCCAAAAAGATTCAGCCTTCTAAGTACTATCAATATCATCCCTATACCCACATGGTTAGCACTTTCTAATACACTCGCTGAAAACCATTAATAAAGCAACATTTTTTCTCTAGTTCTTAGCCATGTGTCATACTGAAATAAGTTCATGTAAATCTGTGAACTGCACGACAATGATCAAATTAACAGTCGTTTCGGGGAAAATGCCCCTCAGGCTGAAAAATAATTAGTAGTCTCTCACTCTATCTTTTCCTACTAATAAAAATCATGCTATTATTGTTGACTGTTCTAATAAAACACCTTCCATGACCCTGAGGTAGCTCAATGTAAAATATAAGGACTGTTCTATTGTGCAGATGCACACATGTTTTATTGAACATTTCTATTTAGTTTCTCATCTAGTAACGGCATTACCTCCACGAGAACTTTTGTCAGAATGATGCAGCGCATACGCTCTCTTCTTCCCATGCAATTCATCTTGCTGAAGTAAACCCCAAATTTTAAAACTCCACAGACTTTCAGTTTAACTTCTCTGTGTACTGATCATTATGTAGTACAGCAGCACAAATATTCATTTTTTCCCTTTGATGACCACCCAGAAACAGAGTGTTCATTCGAATATGTGTGTTCTTGCACAGAATTCAGAGTGGCTCAGACTTGCAGCAAAATTTCTTCATATTCTCACCAAACTTTTGCTCTTAGCATTTTGGGTCAGTATAAAAGAGCAATTTACCCTGTGCCACGTTGTCAGAACAACCTATTTAACTATTTACCTTATTATCTGCGCCTACATTTAATTTTCTAACCATGTGGGTGATCTACATAAGAGAAAGTTACCAAGGCTGTGAACACCCAGTGAAGAAGTGCCCTGTCCTGCCATAACTGGCATAACTTTCCTAGGTGTCCTCTCAAAGTAGAGAAAAATATATATTAACTGAGTGACAGCAGTGTGCAATAGAGCAATGTTAACCTATTCCCTTTTGCAGGAATGGATTTGTTGGGCCACATCCCAGATATTATTTTCTTTTCATTTTAACTGGACGTGGAAACTGTATAAACACAGAGATAGGGAGAGAAGGCTTGTTTGAATTTTATGTTCATGAATAATATACAAACATTTGGGATTAATTTATAGAAGAAAGCAAATAACAAGAGCTTTCCAAAATGGCTCCCAAGAGCACTTCCAAGGGAAGTACTCCCACTAATTTGCACTAATAGGAAAGTCAGAATGAGGTTCTTCTGTAAACATATTTCTGGTAGCACTTTGTGAGTAAGTGATCAGGAGTGACAGCACATACTGAGGGGGTAAATAAATGGGCTGACAGCCTGGTAATACCTGCTGAAAACAGGAGTGTTACCAGTTTTGGCAGGATTTGCAGTGATCTTTCCTTCCTTAGGATGGCTGCAAGGTCTGCTCCTTGCCTCTATGTGTGTGTCTGTGTGCAGATGCATGTGTGTGCACACGTGTACACGTGTGAGAACGTGTGGCCTGGGCACGTGGTTCAGCCCACCAACACTGTCCTACACGAGGGTGTGAGCCAGCATAGCAATCAATCAGACATGAATGACTTGTGAATTTCCCTTTGAAAGGGAATGGGACTAATGCTGTGGTCCGAGTTTCCAGGAAGGCATTCTAGGCTCTAGTCTGCTGCATCGTCAGCCAGTGTATGTAAGTGCTCTGCCTTCCTCTGTATACATTCTCCTTTATGGTCCTGGAAACTTGGATGATCTACCCTGCCCTCAGTTTCTGCATCAATATTAAAAGTAATTTTCTTAATTACATGTCTGAATTGTTGTAATGCATCCATTTTTGAAGAAAATGGTCAGCTGGTTTGCAAATTTCTATAATTTATGGGGGTACTTAAAGAATACATAAAATTCCCGTATTTTAGAGATTTATATTTTTCTGTAATCATGTCTATTTAGTATTGTCTTGTGACAAAGGAGAATAAAAGGATTGCAAATAGGTAACAGGAACTAGGTAGATTTTTTTAGTATTTCTCTAATGTAGCCTTTCATAAGAATCAAATTCTGTCCAAATTACTTTTGTGATATGTGGATGCCATAAATAACAGGATGGAAAAGGGATTGATCTCTTTCCTTCTCCTTTACGTGTTATAATCAGAAAAGCTAATATATTACCAAAACCGCCTTTTCTTTCTCAGAGATTAAGCTCTTGGACCAAGAATTCACCAAATGCCTTCTACTGACAGGAGAATTTCTTTCTGCCCTTCAGAAATGACAGCATCAAATATTCAGAAGTCCAGGAGAAACTATCTTTCTCTCCCACAGCCTCTCACAGCTTGTTAGCATAGTGTTTTGATTTTACTTGGCCTAATTGCTCAGAATTAGACCTTCAGAATAATAAGAAATGCACATTCCCCTGATAAAGCTAAGAACACTTCAGTCACTGTTCCAGAAATTGGACTGAAAGTAATTTCCATCTTTCAAGTGTTATCAGAAAACAAATGTTAGTAAACAGCAGGTAGTGAATAAATGGGGAAAGAGGGAGGTCAATGACAGCATCAATCAGCTACGTCTTGCTGAAAAATTAAGGTGCTACAAGTGAAAAAAAAAAATTAACTTCATGAAAGGAAGAGATCAAAATAATTTCCATATCCACTTTTAGACATTTATTCTTCCGTAATGGGTAAAACCCTACAATTTTCATGGGTGGCAATAGAAATTCTTACTGAGGTGCTTGACCCTTTGAAAGGTGATGCCTTGAGCTATTGAGCCTAAACATTTTCACACATTTACAGAACAAGGCTTGACATTTGCTTAGGAAAAGTAACTCATTGTGTACTTACAGTTCTGGACAAAAAGAAGACAGAATGGCTTCTGAATGCCAGTGTTTCAGTCAGTAGCTGAACTTTCTCTCATTTCCTTATGAACTTGAAATGTGTGTTCTGAGGACTATTTTTAACTTTCTGTTAGTTTAACATAAAAGGACTGTACCCTCTAGTTAGCATATTCAGGAAAATCTGATGCTAACAGATGAATGGAAATGTTGCAAGGAAAGAAAGTACGCTCAGCCCCCAGTTTTGAGGGAAGGCCCAGCTGCACCTGCTGATTCCAAGTAGCCACTGAGCCTGGCTCTGAATAAAACAAAAGAGGTAACTGCAGGTTTGTTGAGGTTTGGTTGTTTGGTTTTTTTTCCCTAGCCCCCAGAGCTCACTCAGTTGAAGTACACACACAAAAAATCTTCCTGCTGTGATAAACAGAGATCTCATGCATGTGCACACTCAACAGGTATTGTTAATCAATGCAGTTTCTCTGCAGTCAATGAAGCTGTGCCAATTTGCACTGGAATTCTGTTTCCTATTTACAGGTTCCTTATTGGTGGCTGATCCCTAATCTGAAGGACTAGCCTGCCTTGCCCATGCTTCACATTTGTACTTTGCAGAAAGCCTCACAGAGATCTGAGACTTTTTAATCAGCCAAATGTTAGGATGCACTTCGGACATCCTCTGGAACAACAGCTGCATTTTGCCTTTGATTTACCACAGTCTCAATCATATAATTGTGATCAATTGCTGGGGAATTACAAGTGAGTCAACTTTTAAAATGTTAATTACAAAGGCAATATTAGTAAAATTCTTCACCCTCTGCCTGTTGGGCATCTCTGATCTTGGTCCTCTTTTCTCTGCATAGAATGGAATTTTTGCTTGGCTGTCACCAAAAGAAGTGAGGTATAAATGAGAACATCACACAAGCATGGAAGATGGGGAACAGCTAGCACAGTTCAGCTAACACTTGGATCTGCTCTCACCATGAAGGAAGGACTCATTTGACCAGCACTGACACAGCAGATAAACTGACATCAGTACTGACCTTTCAAAGTGACAGGAGTAACTTTTTCACTTTAAAATAACATTACTGGTGCACCAAAAATATAACAAATTTCTTTAAATTAAAATACTGCAGAGAATATCCTTTGATATTTTTATTGCTTTTATTTCTTTGAACAAATACCTTGGAATTGGAGCCTTTTGAAAACAGTCAAGAAGAAAATAATTAATATGTGACCTGAAGGCAGAAATCAATTATTTTATTAATTAATTTATTTATTGATTAAAGTTAATCTTAAGGAAATTATTATATTTGAGAAATGCTTTCTACTCTGCCATATAAAATAATTTAGAGCCAACAGGGATTTTGTTGCTCATCTCACCTCTTATTCTGTAGTCATTTGAAATTTTGTAACACCATTTAAAAGACTGTTTAGTGCCACTGAGAGCAAAGTAGGAGCTGTAGGGTTAACAAGTCTCAAGATCTAAGTTGGATCATATTGGCCCTGTAATAGTGCACTGAAATAATTCTCCCTCAAAGCAGCTTATTCATTTTCACAACAGCTTGATGGATGCTGTTATTTTGATTGAGTAGGAGAGTGTGAAGAACACTGCCTACGACAAGGCTGTTGGGACAGACAAATGTTAATACTTATAAGAATGGGGAATGTAATTTAATAGTTGGGTTACATTTCTCTGATCAAACCAACCACCTAAGAGTTTGAAATGATGCTGATTCACAATGTCCTCTCTAAGCATTTTGATCTGAGGTGTTCTCATTACAAAGATGTCTTATAGGGAGCCACAGATACTACACATACAGTGTGCTGACTTTTGTGGACAAATGATTGTTAAAAGAGAAGAAAAGGGGAAATGAGATTGCTGGGCAGAAGGAAGATAAGCCTAACAAGTGACTAAATGTCAGTATGTACCTAGAACCTAAAATGTAGGGAATCATTTTTAGGACAGAGTAACTAACACAATGAATTGGGGATAAGAGTTTCTCAGCATCATTCACTGATTGGAGAGGAAACTGAGCAATCACAAAATTCTAATGCAAAAAAATTTCTACTTAAGCAACCCGGAAAACAGAAAAATTCAAGACACACAGAAGAATCAAAAAGATGGTACTCCTTAATAACCTGTTCTTTTCTTCTTTTTTAAAATGAGGTTCTATTATCTGTATTTAACAGCCAAGACTTCCACTTCCCATTCAGTCTACTTTGTCTAGTTATTTTTATTTACCTTAGGGCGACCCAGAAACTGACAGTTTTTGTCAGAATTATCTGTGATTTTCTTGAATGTGGGTGCAATAATGGTCGCAATGCCTGACTTAAACATAGTTGGATGTTTCAATACACATCATAACACTTTCTGCAAAGCTTGGTACACATAAGCTCTGTCAATTTCAACAAATGTTCCTCATCTACTTTAACCCTTCCCCAAGCTCTCATTGTAACAAGAGAACCCCAGTCCACTCACATAGCTGAATAAAGATTTCACTCATAAAAAAAAACATACATTGGTGGCTGAAACACAGCAATGAATGAGCAAGAGAAAGAGTCAGTTTCTGTGTAAAGTAACACACATTGAAGCAGCTTGTATCGGCCACAACATGGTCAAACATTTATTATGGGGAATTAATTGACAAGGAGAACAATAGTGACTAACAATGCAAAGAGAGATGGAGCTCTCTCTGTGGCTTCTGGTATGGCCCCTTTAGGGGTTTATCTCAGGGTAGCTGCTAAAAGGTCACAGGCATCATCTAATATCTAGGACTTCTTTTGCATTTATGCCTCCTACCCCAAGGAAAGGAGTTATGGTCTAAGGTGTGGTTAAAAAAATCAAAACAAACACAAGGACTTGCAAATGCGGTAACTTTTACAATTACCAGAGCTACCACAGCTGATGATTTATTTTTATGTACCATGCTTGCTAAACACAAACAATTCTCATAGAGTCCACAAATGTGTATATATAAATCTTAGCATTATTATGGAGATAATTTTAGAAAACCGTATTGTTAAATATTCTTTTAACAGCTCTATATGAAAACAAAAGGGCAATGCAAGTGCTGATCTCAGGTAAACTTTACTGAACCAGCTTTATTTCATTTTCAGGTAATTTTACTTCATTTACATGAAATGCTGCAAGCTAGGTAATCAATAATTTTTAAAATTATGTTGACTTAAAATTTTGGACAAGTCACCATGAAAAAACACTGAATAAAGAAGATTCAGAAATTGAACTGACATGGCTTGTCTCTTTTTAATTAATCCATCACATCAAACCATTTACATATACATAGTCATGAAAGATAATTTCGGTGTGTTTTATGATCCGCTTTTTAACTGAAAAATGCACAAAAGTAATTAAACCAGTTTGAAACAATTATAGAAAAACAATATTCAATAACTGCGGTGCCAAAAAGTTTTACCGTATTCTAAGGATGCAAAAAATTGTCTAATCAGCAGTCATATTATTCCACATTACATTTATTCCCGCAAGCTAGCCAAGCTCAAATTAATTGTACTGACTAAACTTTTCTTCTCTGAGAAAATTAAAGATATGCTGTTGTCAACACTTGAGCACAACCTTGCCGACACTTAAACGCAGAGAAGGGTGTGACATCCTGCCCTGGCTGCTTCGCGCTAATTAATCACTCTGGTGTTTAGGACCATTCAAGCAGACAAATTAATGGAGAATAATTAGTGTATCTTTGTTCCAGCTCGGCTTTGCACACCAGACACTCCGAGGGAGAGAGGGGAGTATGTAGAAAGTGAGCCATTAGCATGCACATAGTTTTGCTTCTGTTCAGCAAGTTCTGCAGAGATTAAGAGAAAAGCCAAATTAGCAGTCGTGTGACTGGGGTTAGGACATCTCTCAGTAAAGAAAGCACTCTGTTTAGGTATCAGCTTTCAGAAGCAAGTTGTTAATCCAGATGTTACCTTTCATAAAGAACAAAACACAATTAAAAACCTCCTCCTCCCCCTCTCACCCATGCACACAAAAGAAAAAAAGAGGAATTGTTCCTTTCCATTACAGAGATTTATCTTCAATTTGGCTATGGGTACCCACTAAAAAGAAATTTTTAAACCTTCAGCTTTCCTTTACAGGTCATATTTGGTCAACATTAACTTTCACTGGGAGCACAAGGAAGACTAAAACAAAGAACATACATCATGTGATTATTGCAGTCAACAGCAACACTCAACGGTTATTTCATGTGATTGCTTTGAACAGAGGATACAAAAATGCATCAGATTTCCAAAAATAGCAAATAGGGTCAGATATTTATTAATTACAAAATTAAAATAACGCAAAATCATGAAGTAGCCTACAGTATGAAAAAATAGGGATAGCTGCCAAAGAGAGCAATGACGTATAAGTCCTTGATAAAGAGATACTCTATAACAAAAGAAAGATATATCTGTACACAGTTCATAGAACTTTTTCTGGTTTTCTCATATAAAAACTTTTTGTGCCAAATTCCACTGTTACTTATTCTTACACGATGAGATCTATAAGAATTTGACTACTATCAAGAAGGAGATGATCATTGCTAATTCACTTTGACATCATCTGAAGCTTAATGTGATGAATACTACTTGGTGGGACCGTGCACAAAATTAGTGCACTGGCAATCTCTGTGGTAGCTTAAGTGTTATTCTAAACACCTCTCTGATAGGTGCCAAAGTCTAACAATGTGTAATTCATTGCAAGACCAGGACACAAAATATTTCCTTGTTGCAGAGCACTGTGTTTAGGAAGATTGGTATAGAAACTTGCTGCTCAGACCCATTTGTAGAGTACATTGCTTACACCCAAAAATGCACTATGGCTCACAAAGCACAGTGTCTCAAGGGGGTGGGGGTGGGTGAAAAGGGTCAGGGGAAAAAAGATCAAGAAAGACCACACAGTGAGAAAAGCTGACCACATTCAGCAGCTGTATCAATCCTAATCAATCCTATAAAATCTTTTTTTCTTTTGTTTTTTGTAAGAACACAATAATGCCCAGACTATAAAACTGTGCTGCATGCACTTTATTTGTGAGCAGCATGAACTAGAAGGCAAGGAGACGGGGAAGGAATCCCACCCAGATTTTGACACGTTATGGGATACTCTTAACACAACATTACAGGGCTTCATAAAAATGTGATATTTCTGTTCACAGTGTCTTGGGTTTGTTGGTTGAGGGAGAACACAGCTACCAAATCATGAACTCTCACAGTTCTCCCTGTGGGGGGGAAGACAGAGGACCTCTCCACGGTTTCCTACAATGCAGAGTTACTGTGTGGTAAGAGCAGATGCTGTTAGAAATGCTGCCGTTCTGGGAGTGGGTTTCCTCAATCTTTGAAGGTGCATAATCCTCATTAAAGGAAAACCCTGAGCATAGGAGGGGCAGCACTGACATCAAGGCACCTGGCCATGACTAAAAGAGCTGGCCCCATATGCGGCTGCTGCTGAGCAGCAGAATGTAATTTAGTCGCACCAGCAGGAGCAGAGGTCAATGATTTTATATTAATAGGGATCACGACAGTTCTAAGCTGTGGCGTGCTTTGAAATAAGTGTTGTACAAGGCAGCAAAGAGGGCTCAGCAGAGGAAATGAGCTGTGTCACTGTCTCCTCATGCCTTGAAGCAAATACAGAAATGTTTAAAGTTGCTATAGACTTGAAGCCATAATATTTTATAAACAACAATTACCTGTTTTAATCCAAAAGCTAAATCGCTTGTGAATTATTGCATCTTCTGACATAATTCAAATGAAATTTAAAAAAATTAAAAGCATGGGGCTTTTAGACTGCAACCTAAACAGAAACAGAACTGGAGGAAGTGGGATAAATCCTTTAAAAAAATCAAATACACTTTGTAATTAATCATTTGCATGCAGGGATTACAGTCACATGGCGTTAAATCACAATGCATCAGCAAACAATCTGTGTCAATATCACCTAACAAAAATCAGAGATTTAACCATGCAAAAGGGTCCAAGTTTTGATTAAAAGATCCTCAGGAGTTTTAATATGTACACTTCAGATCTTGAACTAAATTCACATTTAATCAAGGTTCTTTGTGGAGCTATAATGTGAGCTCTTCTGTGGCTTTTTGGGGATTTAAATCTGGCCTTTCATGTAAGGATTGCATGACACAGCAATCCTTTACATGGATCAATACGTAACTCAAGGGATACCCGAGGTCCTTAATGAGGTTTTCTGGGTAGGGGTTATTATTATTGTTGTTATTGCATTCCATTGGCACCAACAATGTGGTAGGTGCTGTCCAGAGGTGTGTTGGAGGCATGATCTTCTCAACAAAGAGGTCTCCATGTGAGGGGATATTTGCATGACCCAGACTAAAATTAGAACAGTTCTGCACCCTCCCCTACTATTTCCTAGCAAAATTTAAATTGCTCTTCTCTCAGTATTAATCCCAAAGCCTTTTGGTAAGTATTACGAGAGATATCAGAATCTGAAGTGAGTGTCACAGCCTTTTGGATTGATTCTGAGACATTGCTCCATGGTGTAAGAAGGCACAAAACACAGCAAGGGTGGAACTGCAAGGAAGCGGGGAATGACAGGGACGTAGCAAAGAGGATGGGAGATACAAGATCATGACTTGGGAGGAAGGATTGTGAAGGATCTCAAAGGCAATGAGGAGCAGTTTTCACTTAACTGAAGGGCAGAAAACAGGATAATTGTCATGGTTGGAGTGATTAACCCAAGAAGGATTGAGAAACAGTATTTTGAACTGACAGGACATCGGAAAAAAATTTGTGTTGAACCACAAAATGGAATGCTCCAACAACTGTGGTAAAAGAAGCTGAACACAACATTAATGAAATGTTAAACACACAACAGAGAATAAAGGAGGAAACAGTGAAAAGGGTAGAACAGGGGGTGAACTGACAGTTATGGTAAAGTCTAAAGGGACAAAATCCACCAAACTGAAAGGAGGTTGTGTTGGTAACAAAGGGACATAGAAAAAGTTTTAAAGAAAAATACATTTTATGATGTTTTATTGTTTTGGTAGAGACATATAAGGCAGTAGGAGTCCAAGGGCAAAGGAGGACTTGTATGCAAGGGTAAACCACAGTTAATAGTTACCAACAGCTAGAAGTGAATGAAGAGTTCCATATATAACTAACTGGAATGTAGAAAGGGATCCCAAAGGACATATTACCTGGAGATAAGAAAGCCCCTGCAGTCCCAGTGTGCTACCTAGAAGGCCCCAGTGCCTGATCCAGTGGAAGCATAGCAAAGCTGCAGCTGGGAGACATGCACAGGGCACGCTCAGCTCAGGGAGCATCAGCCTGGCCAAGCACTGTGAAACAGCCTCATCCTATAGTGTCTGCTTTCCTATCAAAACCACAGACGCTTTCACTGTCAAGATTTCTGACCAATAATAATTCCATGCAAAGTGATTCATGCAGAATATCATCAGAAATACCCATAATGATTTGTGTATCAGCAGTGATACACAAACATTACTTATTATTTCCCCATTTGTTTTGAAACTAAATATACATTCCCGGGACAATTTATTTGCCTAGGCTTCCATTCAAAAGTACTGCCTGGAACAGATTTTGCAAGAGTCCAGAGATCCCAATAAAAGGTAGTGTCTCAATTGCGGGTTTATGTTAAAAAAAAAAAATCTAAAATGTCCTTCCTTTGTTATTGTTTTTCAATGTCTTTCAGAGGGACAGCAACCACAGAACCATGCAAAGTCAAGCTGGCACGCTGACTGGTGACGCCTTTGTACTCTGTGAGGAAAAGTCTATTATGACACAGGTACCTCCTTGATTAGGGAAAATGGAGCCACTTTCCCCTCTGAAGGCAGTATCCCATGGCTCTATCAGTGACAGCCCAACTCCTGTGACAGCAAGGGCACCGGCAAGAGTTGGACTGGATGCTGGATGAGCAACAGCAGCTGGATCCTCAGTCAAATCTGGGAGGACCACTGGCACAAAACCAAGCTCCTTTTAGTCCCTGCTCTTGGGAAACAGCTCCCTCACCTGACTCTCATTACAAGCCAAAGCTCTGCCCAGAGCTGGTCACCTCTGGCCAAGCAGGCAAGCAGAGGATGGAGGCAGAAGGAGCTGTTTGAGTGGGCTATGCATTGTTCTCAGGCCAAAAGCAGGGCTGTGAGTCCTCTGTCTCTATCTCCTAGCAGTGATCTTGCAGGCAATAAAATCTGGCTTCTTGTAGGAAGCTGAGGATTGATTCGAGACACAGAGCTTGGTGGGCACTAAATTTCACAGCTAACCCTTTTAAGCAGTTTTTAAAAGGAGTGCAGTATGAGCCTAATATAGGTGTTCATTAACTAATAATAAATTGTAATGGAATGCCATTGACACCTATATGAGCACTAATCGGGTTGATGATCACAGCCATTACCGATGAATTCCTGATAACGACACACTGGCTCCAGAGTCCATATGTTATGCTGAGAACCACTTACGCAGAAAATCCCAAGAAATAACCAAGTAATTCACCTCTCTCTTCCCTTGACTTACAGCTGGCACAGTGTGTCTTTTCTCCCATCTTCTGGGCTACCACCCACCTCACTTGGGAAATGATCTGATGACCTGGAAACTGGTGGAAAGACTTCAGCTGACTTCCATTGCCTTGGACAGGAGAATAGTAAACAAAACATAAAAGGAAAAAAAAAATATTAAAGAACCACAGGAAAAAAAAAAATAAAGTGGCTTATTTCAATGGCCATAGTCCAACCTGCACACTAATAAAGGAAATGTTTTAAAATGCTGTTGTGTAAATCAATTATTTAATTAGAGATGCAGAGGAATGTTTGGATTGACGGCTGTTTGCAATTTCCTGACTTCTGAGTGTCATATTTTTTAATGTCTTTGTTCTTAGCTTTTCAAGTCATATTCTATTTAAAGGTACATTACAAGTGTGTGGAAGCCGTATGTACCACCTCAGACACAAAATTAACCTGTTCAGCTTTTCAAATTGTAAACTACAGAAAATATAATGTTAAATGATCTGAATATAAAACTAAGTTAATGACCTAAAACTTGTCGCTTCTTCTCTCTTTTTTTCTCTCTGCCTGGCTAGTTGATAGGAGGAAATATTTTCTTCACTAATGAACAGATTTATCATCTTATTTTTACTGTGAATTGTAGTACTACACATATTGCAGGCAACATACAGAAGGCCTGGTCACAGATTAGGACTGCACTGCCAAGGCACTGTAGAAACAGAAGAATGATGCCCTCTGTCCTGAAGAATATTTTTTGACAGCTTCCTACGAGCTCATTTAAATGAATGAGAGCAGTCATCCAAGTAACTTTTGCTGCTTTTGAAAATTTCAAACAGAATTTGCTAACACCCATTCTAAGTGGGCTTTTTTGTAAAATGAATATCATTATAATCCATTAATGACTGAGGGTAGGATCAAGTTCACTCAGGTTAGGCACTTAACTTGAATCTAATTTTAAAGCACCCAGGATACCAATCCTCATTAGTAAGAGTGTGCCTAAATTCCACTACACATTCAGTGGGGAGAAGAAGATGGGTTTTCTTCTACTTAAATGATCAAAGACCAAAAATAATAATTTTTCACAAAAAGGTGGGAGATAAGAAATCAATATCCTAGTTCCATGTGATAACAGAGAATTTGATAGATGTTAATGCACAGATAATCCAAATGAGTTAATTGCTTCTGCACGATAAGGAAAGCCTAAAAAAGGAAACCCAAATGTTTCCTGTCAACCTGGCCTAGAAGTCAGATGTGTGGACTCACACCCCACACTTTTGCTGAGGCTAGTCCTGGGCATATAGATATGACACAGGTGTGAGTTATATAAATATGTGAGGCAAGGTCTCAAGCATGGAGTTAGAATTTTACTCTGCTCTCCAGGTATGGTTTTTTTTTCATATATAGTTCACAGTAATTAGGATTCTACAATTAGATTCTTTCAAGATGAAAAGCTTATTCCCCCTGGGTAATTATTTACTGCTAGAGGACACCATTTCCATCTCCACTTGTTAGAGGAAAAACATGAATGTAAAAAATGAACACCTAAAACATCAGGATCAAAGATGATAAATCCATAATTTCCATTCTTAGAAGAATTGAGCAGTACATTCTGGAAGAGACCTTGAGAGGTCACCCAGTCTACCCCACTGCTCAAAGCATAGTCAACAGGACAGTCAATACCTTTTTTCTTTGGGTCTTAAAAAGCTTCAAAGGCAGAGGTCCCACAACTTCTCCAGGCAGCCTGGAGAATGAACCTCACTGCTCAATCATGCTCACGACAAGAGGAATTCCATATATGCACACAAATGCTCCTTCACTTAAAAACCCCCTTCCATCATGCCAGTCCCCAGCACACAGAGCTGCAGGCAGTGCTGCCATCCCAGATGTGTCCTTCTTGAATTCAAGACCCAATTCAAAGGCACCCTTCCTGTGTGCTGAGCACCTTGTACCCCACTCTTCTTCTGTCTGCAGGCTTGATGAGAGTGCACAGTCTGTGTCATTCTGTCTCCAGGCCACTGATAAAGACTTGAAGCAGGACTAGTCCTGGGACAGATCCCTAAGGAATTCCACATGTGCACTGGTATCCCATCAGTACTTCCCATGCACCTTACAGTTTATTCTTCAAGACCAGAATGTCCCAGTTTGGATATAAGGATGCAGTGGAATGCTGTGGTGAAAGGTTTGGAAAAGTGAAGACAGATGGCATCCATTACTTTTCTGTCATCAGCAATCCTAGAAATTTAATTTTAGAATGCAATCACAGAGGTCAGAGGCATTTTATCCTTGGTAAATCCATGCAGCCTTTTCTCAGTCACCACCTTCTCATTCGTGGGCCTAGAAAAGTCTTCAAAGAGAACTTGGTATATGATTTTCCCAGGGATCAAAATGAAACTGGTAGGTTGGAGGTTAAATATCAGAAAAACCAAAACTCTTCCACTCTCCTCAGGACTTAAAAAACATACTGAAATCAACAGAAATCAAGAAAGTGCAGCAATAGACAAGCTGCAGTCTTAAAAACAGTGCAAAAGGACCCTGTTTCATAGCTTTAGGCTATGAAACCAACTCCTCTCATCCAGGAAAGTTGCATTAAAAAAACCATATTTGTTTATACTCCAGCTTATTCAACATGCATATGCAAAATACACATCTTCCTACACAAAACATTTCATTTGAATACTATGGACTTGATTGTTGTATATGGTCAAGAGGTTTTCTTGCACACAATAACAAAGGGCCTTAAAAGGGATATCAATTTTAGTGTCATGAGAGGCCTTTGTACTTTCACAGGGTCTTCTCAGGAAGTCTTTCCCTAATATGATGAGGTTAAGATTTGGTTTTATTTCAATATGTTCACAGTTCCTGTGGTATTACATTTCCATCATGTTAATGTCTGAGCTCACAGCATTAGGATTCTGCCTCACGATTTGATGTTCAACAATATTTTTGTTTGTGTTACTAGTTCTGTTGTCACAATGGAAAATACAGTAGTGACATTAGCCTTAGAAAATTAGGCTTCATTTATCTTAACAAGTGCACCTTAGAGTATAAGAAGCACAGAAAACACAAAGCATGAAATATTCTACTGAGATAATATATGTCATAAATTTTATAGAATTATTTAATAACATTTATTGTTCTCGATGGCACCTTTGTAGAATAGTGCTGCCTTAAGAGAAATCTTAAAAACCAGAAAACAACCAGTATATTTTAATTATGTATACTCTTTATCAAATAATAACACACATCTACTTATTCTTTTAAAAAGCAATGTCTAAGTGTCACAGTGTTGTGTGTCTAATCCTAACTCCCTGCATAAACAGCTTCCTGAGTTTTTTCAATGGCATGGTTAAGTTTATGAGCTTGGCTTTTAAGGAGGTGCTTATGATAAAGAACCTGATTCTTTGTGAAATCAAAGTCTTACAGAAATTCATGAAACATCCTTACAACAGCCTTAACTCTGATCTTTCAATATCAACTAAAACTGTAATATGTCATGGGATACAAAGCCTGTTGCAGAAAGACTTAAAGAAAGACTTTTGAATATGGCTTTGAGGAGTTTGCAAAAGCCTGAATTCTCCCTCTGTGCAAGAGAGCACTGTCTTAACAAGTCCTTATCACATATCCTAAGGTTTATTTCCTGTTTCACTCATCCCAGGTAAATGAGACTGAGATAATTTGCATTTCTTTCATTCTGTACAAAAAGCAATTGTAGAAGCCTCTACTTGGAAGTCACATCTGTGTGATCAGCATGGTCAGTTCAGGTTGATAGAGTTACCTAGGAAAGTTTCTAATCAATTTTAATGTAAATTTAGACATGAGTTCTAACCAGTCTACATGATTTAATCTTTGTTTTAAAGTTATGGAACATCAGACATTTTTTTCCCTAGTTTTTACAGATGGTAGAAACTGTATAGGCAGGCCAAATAAGTAATGGAGCGCCAGTGTGTGACTGAATCCAAGGGTGCACTTTAATATTAGTTTCCATCTTGAAATGCCAGAGCTGAAATATCTCGCTTTTTCAGTGATCAGTGGGAATCTCAGCATGGAATTGCTTACTTAAAACATCACTTAAGTCACTTGACATTGACCAAATATGCCCCCATTAAAATGACATCTCACAAATATTGCCCGATTAAGCAGTAGCAGTAGGTATTTGTTGATGAAAAGATAAATCAGTTTCCTGGGAAAAGTGCCAGTAGATAGCTTGTATACTCTACTTACATACTGGATTCTTGATAGATTTGGTGAAGATGTCTTCATGTTAGTATAATAAAAGCCTATTATCAGTTCAACAGCAGAAAACTGTTTTCATTCATCAAGAAAATAGCAGGTTCGACACTAGTTGCCTTTTTAAGTGAAAGATTGGACATACACTATGAAAAAATTTCCTGCCATTGCAGAGAAAGATAGCACACTCAAACACATTTTTAAATTTAATTCCTCTTCTCAGTTCAGTTGTCATCCTCTTTACAGTAAATTACATGGTTACTATTAAAAAGCATACTTTGACTTGTTCCCAAAGTGATTTTTTAAAAAGTTTGAGCAAAATTCTTGCAGCCATTTTGGATTTATGAGAAGACTAAAAATTAATAATTCCCTCACCTTCTCTGAACAACATAGAAAAAAAAAAATCTAGTTGTGTTTTTTTTTCTCTCCCCATGGGAGTATTTCAGAAGTGGATGATCTGCCAAACTTCAAACTAGTGTTATTTTTATTTAATATTAATATTCTTTTCTTACTAAGACTAAGTGCCAAATTTGATGGGACACCAAAATACCCCCACATTCCATGTCAGTCCCTGCTTTGTAAAAACATGATGTAACAGGTAAGAGGAATTGAAGTGTGAATGATGGTAATAAGGTTTGTGATACAAGGGAGGAAAAGAAAACATTAACAACTCTTTCTAGTATTACAGGCATTTCTCAGAGCTTGCTCAGGAAAACACATAACAAATAAAAATTTCCTTGATACTTTTAAAAATTAAATAGGATAAAGGTATCAGACATTTTTCTCTTCTAAACAAATCCAAAACAAAACTTAAAGAAATAAAATTTCTTCCTAAAGGCTCTGCTAATGTATTTTTTTCTATCGGTTAGGTATAAGAACAACAAATAGCCTCCATTTTCTATTTTAATTTTTGAAAAGAAGAAAGGAGATGAAAGAGAGAAGAGACACCTGAGACTATCCTAAAATGTTATAGAGAAGGACAAAAGATTCATTACTAGTTGAGGTATCTCATGGAAACTCTCAGGTGTATTTTCAAGAAGGAGATGAGCCACACAGTGTTCAGATTTTCAGAATTTTTATTTACTGCACTGGTGCTCCACAAGCAAGTGCTCACTCTCTACAGACCTGCTGGAAGAACTGAACTTGAACATCAATATCTGCATTTTTGACTTTTGCACAGGCCTGAGAATAAAGGGTTTTCGAATCTCTCTGTGAACGCAAAGAGGTTAAATGTCTTTCTAGAGGAATTCTAGGTTCATGAAAGAATTCAGCAATTTGATACTGAAACCTTGGAATATTAGCAGTTTTTTAAAATAAAGGAAACTCCATCAAAATGGAGAATATGACCTTAAACATATTTGAAGTATCCTTTAAACAAGCTGTCATATCTATTTTGGCCTCTTTCCCTGTCTTTGAAAAAGAAAGCGACAGCCCTTGCTGGTGCAGGGAGCCAGAGGCATTGAGACAGTTTGCTCCACAAACTTTAGTAAAGGTGTTTCTTTAGCAGTGAGAATCAGGTGCAAGTTAACATACACAGCGTGTCTTTCCTCAGCTATGATTTGTGCAAGCCATTTATGGATAAGAGTAAAAACATGATAGCAGCTATCCATTACAAAATTGCCTCTGTGGATTAAAGCACACATTGATTGTTCCAGCCTAGGGAGTCTTTTAATAGGGAGAATAAAACTAGTTTAAGCAGTGTAAAAAGCTTGTCTGTGATCATAGTGCCAGGTTACATTTGGATATGGTACTGCAATTTATCCTCACTCTAAACAGGGTTCTTAGTTTATGATGGGCAATGCAGACTACAATCCACCCTCAAGAACTGATCGCTAGTATTCACACTCACACCCTTTAAAACATGCAGAGCGAGGATGAGAAACCTGTGACAGAGGTTAGACAGGGCCTGCCTGCATTTTTATCCCAGAGGGCCCCCAGCTGCAGCATTTTGTTGATTTGGGGATGCTGTTCCTGGGTAGTGCTAAGGCAGGTAAGTGAGTGGTAGGCAAGTGTGTGTCAGGTGAAGACACGTGCCAGGGCCAAACCAAAACCAGGACCACGTGCCATCCAAAGTAACTGTAATCCTCTGCAGTGTGCCTTGGTAACCTCCAAGCAGTAGATGTACCCTTTATTTTTATAAGTTTGGTCACACTTTGGCAGCAGCAATAGACACATCTGATATGTGGGATCTGTAATAAATGCTCTTTATTTCCTTTCCTTTGCTGGGGAGAAAGAAAATCCCTATGTTTCCTGCTGCTGTCTCAGGACCACTGACATAAACATAAAGGGATGCCGAGTCCTGCACCTCTTACCTTTCAGGCAGAAGGAAAGGAGGCAGAGGGAAGCCTTGCCTGGCTCCTTGGGCAGTGCCTACAGTGGTCCAGGAGGCATCATTTCTGCCATCTGTTGATGAGGGAGAAGTCGGGCAAGTTCCAGACCAAACAGCAGGTTCCACACTAAACTACAGCTTCTAGCTAAATCAATAGAAGCAAGATGAATTAAGAGCGAATGTGCCAAGTTTTTTAACTGATATAATTAAATCAGTTTTAAAATGCATCTTTAGTTACATGGATGCATTCAGATCAGATCTTGGCCATCTTCTCCCCTTCACATACTTGAAGCCTGAATCCTCCTTGCCAAAGGGGCAATATGATCAAATCTGCATATTCTAATTTTTCAGAGCTTGTAATATGAAAGTCTTTGAGAGTTGGTGGTATTCAGGTGCCCAAGCATCTAAGCTAGTTTAACACTGTTGAATCTAGGCCAAATAAGTGCTTTTAAGTTTTTCCCTTAAGCTCTTTGGGCTTCAGTTTTCCCACTTCTGAAATCAGAGTTTTGAAATCAAGATTTATGGTGGGAGAAAAATATCAGCTGCCTCTCACACAGAGATCTTTTCTGCTCTCACTAAACTGCCATGAATCTTAATTCTGAGCAAGAGGTTTTGAGATCCTCACAGCTGAGGATCACTGTTTTAGCACCTTCTGCAAGCTGAAGGGGAAAAAAAACACCCTCAGTACTGTCATTTGAAACCAGCCTATAACATTTCCCCAAGAAGCTATTTGGGATGTAAAATTGTATCACACCAAACCACATCAGCCATCTTTCAGTGAAAGACAAGAACAATTTACTATTTAAAATATATGTATTAATGTTTTAACAAGCATAGATATTTGTCTACAGTTTTGTGAATGAACAGATAAATAATTAAGCAAGAAACAAAACCTAAAACATTATGTGCAGAACGAGCTCTTTTACTTCCCAACTCAGAGACTTCTCCCTGTGTTTTTATCAGACATATTTGTTCTGTGAAAATGGAATGTAGCTCTTCTTTAAGGTGCATATATAAGACATACATGAGAGTTAGATCTCAGCAGGGAACTAAATTTTGATTTTGGTTTTGTCACATCAATATGAAATACACCATTTTTTTTTGTTTTAACATTCTGCATATCTGATTTATTTAGCTTACTTGGAACCCTTACTGTCCCCTAACTTCTTTGATTCAGGAAATAATCACTTTTTGGGTTTTCAGCCCATACAGTTTCCTCTCATTTAAAACACATATAAGATGAAAATGCTCAAATTAAAAAAAAAAAAAAAAAGGAAAGCAGGGGAGAAATGAAGGTATTTCTCCAGTGTACTCCCTGAGCTGCAAATCTTTCTCTTTGGCATAGCACACACACACAGAGAACAGCTACCTGCCCTGTGTGCACACACCCAGGGTGGCAGTGTCTAGGGGCACTCAGCAGCAGGAACGTGCCACAGTGCTGGTAGTGGGCTGTACAGCAGAATTCATTTTCAGGTGATCACCTCTGGGTATTCATCTGAGGACACATCTTGTAAGGTGTTGAATGCTCTGGCACCAATCCAGAAAATCATTTATACCCACGAGGAGCGTGCCCAAGTTGAGTATGCATTTCTGTCCCTTCCTTGATTTGGCTCAAATGGAATAGTATTAATTTTCAAGAGCTTTTTATTCTGTGCCTGATGAGAATGACCTTCATTTATCACTCATATGTTTGTTGCTTAGGGTCAGAAAGAGGATCAGACAGAAAAACTTTCTCTCACTTCTGATTTCTAAGGGAGAGAGGGAAGAATCCACTTTTTCCTCCTTTGAGATCTAGTGGATTGCAAGCAGGGAGAATGCAGTTTGTGCACTGTCTGTTACAACCTGTCCTCTCTTGTCACTGAAATCCCTCAAACATGTCTGCTTTTCCTTGTGGAAGCTGGAAATATTATTTCTTCATATGTGCTAAATCGAGGAAGCTAATTATTTTAGAAAACTGCAGTTATTGCCTTGGATATAATAATAAAACCACTTAAAAATTCAAGTGTGCAGACTTTCCTTTCTCAGTAGGAAACATGCACTGTCCAGTACTCTGATGCCTAATTGCAATCCACAGAACACTGGAGAAAAGAGAAGAGAGGCCACATTGCAGTCCCTTGAGTTTTCTCTGTATGCTACAATTAAGTTCCTCCATGCATCTGTCTTATTTTCCCTTTCTTATGTCCTTTCCAGACAAAAACAGTTTGTCCTGAGGGATGGTTTTATATTTTGTTTTGCTTTAATTATCTGAAGTAGAACATGTAAAAGTCTTAATTTTATACTATACAAAATAAATCCTGCTTTTCCTTATTTATTTACGGTTAGAGAAAAGTTTCTGCGGAAGTTAAAAATAAGTCAATTTACCTGCAAGGCAGTTAAAGGCTTATTTATTTCTGAGTCACAAATATCATTGGTTCTGATATTAAATCAGCGAATAGAATGCTGTATGGCATGGGGCCAGGGAGACAGACAGCATTAGCAGTCATTTAGTGTGACCACAGTAAGAGCTGAACAATCTGATGCTTGGGCAGTGCTGAACTCAGGGAAAATGCAGCACCGACTCTCTCTGCTACTTTTTTCGCCTTTTTGTCTGTGATGGATATATAATAATTATATTTTGCCAGAATGCCAGTGGAAATGGAAGTGCTGTTGCTAATGTAGAGGCTGTAAAGCCATCAGAGGAGCTTTAAGCAAATGTTATCTGTTTTACTGAAGAAATCAATTACACACAGATTGCTTAAACCAGTGACAGGCATAGTAAGGAGTAAAATCTGTTAAGCAGAAAACTTACAGCCATCAACATGTACAGATTTACATGTTATATGATACAACTATTCAAGAATTTCAGATTACAAAAATCAAGGAAAAAGAGAAAAATAAGAGAAATAAAGGCTAGAAAAAAAACAAAGGCACCTTTTAATGTTCATCTCTATACCTTATGGAGCTGAGAGGTTTCTCCTTTCTTCATAGTAAAGAACTGGTCAGGACTACCCAGAAGATGGACAATTTTGAGGGACCTGGTCTTTGACATTGGTCAGTTGTTAATGGTCTGTCCAAATTTGGAATACATTAATATTTTCCCTACATTATTTGTGCTCTGCCATTTCAGGATTTTTTTTTGGCTGAGAAAAAAATTTAATAGTGCTTAGGCTTCTGCATTTAATCATATTATCATGTCATTGTTTCTGGGTACAAAACAATTTCTTTTAATTCTGAAAGAATGATTTATAAGATGATATGCATGTTAGAACATATTAACAATTACAGCAAAGAATGTATTGAAATTGCTTGCCACAGAATCATTTATCTTTTACTCACAGAAGAGTGTTTGCACATGGTTGTGTTAGATGGGGCCACTCTGCATCCATATTTTCATATTTAAGGAATGGCAAGATGATATCTCTACAACTTGTGAGAAAGCAGCGTGTAGTTGAGCACTCAAAACCAGAACAACTAAAAAATTATCTATTGCTTCTGAAAGTACTGGCCTTAATCATTCATAAAGTGAAAAAAATAAGTAGTCAAAACATCTTTGACAAAAAATTCCCTAGTCAGATCTGCCTGTGTCTTGGCTTTTGCACTGATGATACTTAGAGCATTAAACATCCTTACAGAGACTATCACTGTTCAAAAGGACTGTCAAGCTTGTTAATTACTCAGGTGGAGTTAGCATACAGCTCATTAAACCATGTCAAAACTTTCAGTCCTTCTCCACTATATCAGTCCCCTTAGAGGCTCTCACATCAGGATAATTTGATTCTTAAAAATACATTAATTCAGATCATACATTACACCAACAAATTATTCCACTTTCTTTGTAGAACAGGTCTGATCCAACCAGAAAGGCTATTTCAGCAAAGACAGCTTCTGTAATTAATATGTAGTGGGTGTGTCTGGTGCAGGCAAGGAGCATTTGCAAGCTGTACTCAAGGGTAGTGCTTACAGAATGATTATTGGCAGATTTTTCGAAGAAATATATTTCTTGCAGTAGAAATATAAAAATGGTTTGTAGCTCTTATGGAAGGTTTATTACAATTGCACAGAGTATTCACAAATCCATAGTTTAAACCTTGGCTGTATGGGTTACAGCGTTACCTCAATTTTGCTCCACAACAGTGGAAGTTCTGTGGAAGCAATTAATGACCAGGTTGCCCCCACCCCAATGCCTGAGTTATCAAAACTTGTTCCCTTCAGGAAAAAGCCATTAAAAAAACCCAAAAGAGTTAATATAAATCTTCAGAAGTCATTTTATGATTTAGAAACCTACATCTCACTGTCAGAGTTACTCCTGATACTCACAAACCTAAACTACATTTAATCAGAGACCACCTCAAGTCCCGCCCCTTCATGAAGAGCTCCAGATATTTTGAGAGGAGTTTGCATGCTGCCAGGATTCAAGTTATTTCTGAAAAAATCTATAGAGGCAATTAAAAAACTACACTGGAAAAAAGCTCCAAAGGTGTCTGTGTGGAAAATGTTTGTAAAATATTTGTTAGGGTTAGTTACAGTTATCCTTTTTTGGTTTTTTGTTTTTTTTTTTTTAAATCATTTTAACAAAGCACATTTGACCTGGTGAATAAACTGGCTGAGACTGGCTTTCTTCTAATGTCTGCAAAACAAAGCACAAAAAACTGGTTTGAACTCAAGCCACTTGGGTTCATGGCACTTTATACATCCTCATCCAATACAATCAGAATCGATTTATGGGACTATGAGATTTTTCTTATTAATATAATTGCATTTGGATATAGTTTGTGAAGACTCCTCTTTTAATCAGGGAATAAAAGTAAGATTTTTATTATTTCAATGTGCCAAATAGAAACTAGGGATTGTGACAGCAGGAAAATATTTTGCAGGGGTAAGCAGGCTAGTTAGTATCAGCCTAGCTGCAAGTTTTAGAAAGAGGACATGATTTTGCTCATTATGTTTAGTCACTCCAATTGGCTTTAGCAGAAAATCATTGCGTGGAATGTCTCGCTAGATCAGCACAAAGTTTACAAGATCTATGACTGAGAAGCAATCATCCACCACTGAGGAAGACCTAACTCTGTTAAACACATTTCTAAAATGACACTTCCAAAATGGATTTCAGCTCTTGATGAATGAAAGCCATCATCACGATTTTAAAGTTTAGTTTGTTGTTTTTAAATGTGCACTCCACAGGAGTCAAATGTTCATTCTTGCCCTGCCTTGCTGGGAAAAAAAAAAAAAAAAAAATTGGAACAAAATGTAGAGGACAATTAAACATGCAGAACACTTTCTCCTCCAAAATCCTCACATTGGTAATACTACAATAATCTTCAAATTTATCACACCAGACCTCCAAGTGTGATAATGCATCTTTAAAATACAGAACTTCAAGCTAAAATATTAAGCATGTGTTTCCTCCTCCTATAGGCTGCGCGCTGAAATGTCACACGCCATTGGGGAAAATGACCCGTAAGTGGTTTTTTCCCTCCTACTGGAGCAGTTAGTGTGGCGTGCAGTGAACCAAATCAACAATGTGATTCAAGCTGTCTCTGCAGCGTCATGGTGAAAGAAAGGATAAACTATAAAAACTACCCTCCTACAGCTCTTAGTTCTTGCTTCCCACACTTTAACATCTTCTGTCACCCCTGGCGCTGTTACTGACCCATACTAAGCTAAACTAAAGGATGATAAGTTTGCTGCCTTTGCCCTTGTCCTAAGGGGCTGCACATTATCCTATCAAGCATCAGAAGCCATTTCTGTGGGATATTTGTCAACCTAAGAAGTCCTTTTAGAACAAATGAAATGGGCAGCGAATTACAAAAATGTCATTCTCTAAAGGAAATGGATGAAGGCTTTTGTTCTCCAGTAATAAATAGATGCCATAGGCTTATAACACTATTTTTGTATTACATTTGACAGGGTTACTATTTCCAGTTCATTAAGGAAACAGCTTGAAAACTACTTTTTTTCATATGCTTTTCAAAATAATGTTTTCCCAGTAATAAATATAAGCAATAGCTCACATAACGTTAACTTCAACAACAAGATTTTTTTCAAGGTGCTTGTGTCAGGGATTACTATGTATCAAATGGCAAGTTTTAAATACATTTTTTTTTCAGTTTATATAGATGCTTATTTAACAGACAGGTAATAAGCACATAAGTATTAGTGCCTCATTCTGATTTTTTTTTTTTTTTTTATGTTTTAACATTGTTTTTAACTTTATCTTTTGCTAGACCAATTTTCTTGTGCATGATGATCTTATGGAACCTCATGATATATACTCCATAGGCTAAGGTCAAGCAAAGGAATAATAACTCACTTCCTTAAATGAATGCTTCAAAGTAAACCTTCTATGTTTAATAGCAGTAAACAGAGGTCAGGATGACACTCTCCCAGGCTTGAGAATAAAGCCCGTGTGTTAATATTCTCCAAGAACTACAGCTGAATTTCTGGGTGACAAAATGTTTGCTGAAGTATGTCCCTGACAAAATATTTTACAGTGCTGTGGATGTCAGACATCTGAATTTTTACAAAAAGCTAAACTGAGGCACAAATGCATAAAAACTCATAGTGGTATTTTGATAGTTTCCTCTGCTATTAAACATTGTGCTAAAATGCTTCAAAGAGGATTATTAATTATTTTGGCACACAGAAAGTTCTTTCTGAAGACACTAACTGACTGAGAAATTAAGTGATATATGATATATTGACACGAGTGAACTTAACTGCTATGTCAGTCATAATATTTAATGTGTAAGGTGTATTTCTCTCATCACTAATCAATTATTAAGGGAAAATTTTATTTACATCAAAGTGCTCTAATATTTTTTATGTTTACAGCTTATTTTTGCCTGCAAAATAGTCTCTCAACTACTGTACTGCTGGCACTAGTTATTACTGACTACAAGTGAACATTTTGTTAATAAGAAGAGCTCAAAATTGATTTTGCAGGAAGATAAATCAGTAAACCAGACCATTAACTGGTCCCCTGCTTTGTAACTATTTCACTAATTCCAGACTAATTATATTCAGATCTTTATTAGTTAGATCTTTTTCACAAAGTAAGCTGGACATGGCCCAAATATAGGGTGAACAGTAAGGAATATATTGATAAATGCACTCCCTCCTTGTAGTGTATTTTTCAAGACACACACCAGTGCACATTTCAGATTAGACTCCGTCCCTTAGTTATCATTAGTCAGGCAGAGACAGCCCAACTTTGCAATGAACAGCTCCCGGCAGCCCAGTACATTCCCTGTCCCCCTGCACACCAGAGCTGTGCTCCTTCATGTGTGGCCTCCCGTCCTCAGGTGAGGAACTCACACTCTTGGAGACCTAAAGCAGTGGGACCCTGCCAAGATCTCCTTCTGGGAGTGGGGCTGAGGGAGTTCAGCTCTCCCAGACAGAATTACTGCTGGGTTCAGGCTGACCTGATGGGTGAATTTCTTCTGCCGAAGCAGAAGTGACAGTGGGTTTTTTAGAAGGATGAAATAATTTCTTCTGCTGAAACAGAAATGACAGAGGTTTTTTAAAGAATGATGAAATATTTAACTAGACATAAATGCTTTAAGTGGAAAGCAAAGTTTGACGTGGTATTTCCAAAATGCTTGGCTTTTGGGCACTTTTAGTGAGTCTTGAAAAAGCAGGTTAGACATAGAAAATGTTGTAATGAAAGGGGACACTGGTAGAAGTCCATTTAGACGAAGCAGATTGAATATTAAATTTCTTCCCCTGCCTAACTGATAAAGTGAAAAATTTCTTTCCCTCTAAGATTCAAACTGGGATGTCAAAACCTATAGCTATGGCATTTTCTTGGAGACCATTTGTTTAAAACCCCTCAGAAAGAGCAGAGAACAGACCCATCCATTCTGCAAGTTGGCCCTGGTGTCAGAGGAATCACCAGCTGTGGTGAGGATAGGCAACAAACATGGACTTTTATTTCCTGATGCCATTTCGCTTTTTTCAATATCAAACGAAACTACCAAAGAAAGTGGTGTTATTATTCCATAAAGTGACTTGATCTGGAAAGAAAAATATGTTTTTCTTCCACATTATCATGCTTCCCTTTAACTGGGAGCCCTGTGAAACCATGTTCCAAGGGGATTTTTGTAGCTCCTATATTTTCTGGGGCAAAACCGCTTTTAGTGTTAATAAGAATTCCATAAAGGCATGAAAGAGCATGTTAACTTCACAAAAAGGTTAAAACTTTCAGAATGTTTTATCTGAATTATCTTATGAAGAATATTATGTCATGTTAAAGGTTATTAGCAGTGTAGAGATCAGAATTTCAGGATGCTCAGATCCTTTTATTTTCTGAAATACTGATCTTCCTGCAGCTCTCATGGTTTTCAGCGTAGATGCCAGCCCTCTTCACCTGTGAAAGCCAGGCCCACCTACTGGGATTTAGCTGCCAAAAAGTTATTTCAGCAGATAACTTCAACACACCCAGTTTTGAAAAAAATCTGTCTTTGATTTTTTTAACATTCATCACTGCCTTCTCTAAAGAGTTTGGGAATATTACTGTGTGCTGTCGAACAGCTGCTGCATTTCACTCCAGGCATGTACGAAGTGTTCACCACACAGTCTTTCATACCAATTTGCTAGGTTTGCATAGCACCCTGGGATCCTGTAGATGAAAGGAACTGTATCGAGGTTAGATTACTGTTACAGTGAAACCCCTACTAACAGGCACAAGCTACCCTAAATCACCTGTCCTAACACACAGTAAAATTCCAGTTTCTGTGAAAAGTTCCCTGATATTAGTTCCGCTATATTGTGTGACTACCTGTTGTAATGGCCAAATTAATACCCTTCGGTGGCTGATAAGAGGCTTTGACTTTGGGTAGTACATGAAGCCCATGAAGCCCAGGAAAAGAATGCCTGGTGCAACAAGCCCAGCTTCATGAGCAGTCGCAGCACAGCTTTTCTGAAAGCAGAGCTGCAAAAATATTAGGCAAGTCTGAATTTTTTACAGGCAAAGTTTAATACGAACTCTCCAAGGAAAACAACCTCAACAGTAAACATGAAAAGCCATTTGAAGAAATATAGTTATTTTACTCTGCTGATCTTACAATTTCTGTTAAAATGGGCCTTAAAGCACCAGCTGTAATCCCAGAGTCAGCTTCAGTGGCTGCCCAGGTTACAGCACACGGTGGTAGATATACAGACAGACATACAAGAACTGTCATGGACAGTAAAAACATCAAAGATCTGGGCAGTTTAAATTAAAGAGTGCACTCATACCTATCCAAGCACAGTATTCACACTTTAAAGTGTTAGAGATATTACCATGTCCTGTGATTTTTCTTTCTTTACCCATTTTTTGCATCACTAAATAAAGTTGCTGAAAATACACACACTGTGTGTTTATGCAGAACCGACAGGGGTAAATAAAAACCAGACATGTACAGCAGCTGTTGAGATCAATAAGTTCATCAGTTCTTTTTCTAAAGGTTGTAGCTAATGCAAAATAGTGGGTACTATTTGTAACTAACGAGTGAAACAGAAACTAAAAGCAAGAATTTACTTATAAAAACATGATCCATAAAAGCTAATAAAAAACTCCAAAACTGACACACTTAACTTTGTGAAACTTGAATAATAATGGCAATAGTAATAACAGTAATGAATTTGCAGTCATACTTCACTTTCAAGCTTAAATATTCAATATTCTTGACAAACACTAAATATTTGAGAAGTGCAAGTCCTGCAGATAAATAAATTAAGACCCAGACCACAAGCCAGACTAAGGAGTAGGACTCAAAAATTCCCCTTCATACTCATGCAGTGTCTATTGCACAGTTTTCAACTCATTCCTCTGCAAAAAAAGAGCTGAAAAATGCAAAGGGTTTGGTTATGGTAATGGTTTAGTTGAACAGAAACTTTAGAGTACACTCAAGAGCATCTGAGAACAATTGGTCTTCATCATAGATGACGGTCATGCCTCTTCATGACTTGTTTGGAAAAAGGGTGAAACAAATTAATTTATATCACTTCAGCAGGCAAGCAGTAAAATGTTTTTCTTGGCTACTGATTCATGTATGCTGCAGCCGTGTGACATGTATAAAAGTGGGAAACATTTCCTTCCTCCCAATTCCTTTCACATCTCTAGATTACCAGAGGGTAATGACTATGCCATGAAATCAAGGTCAGTTCTCATCAATTTCAATGAACACTTTTACAAAGAGTGAGCCTGGTCCAAGAACTGCAGTATTCATTTACCAAGACACCTAAGAAGAGCTAATATTTTGAGGAACCTGTGAATTCCATCCGCTATTTTCAACATAAAGTGAAACCTGACTAAAAGTGAGCATTTCACAGCATTTGTCACATGAGTCTAAAAGTGCAATTTTAATGCTACCAGACAAGGTGGAAACATCTACCACCTCACAGAATGTGTAAGTTAAAGAAATAGACATTATTCCAAGGATGCCATAAATGGCATGTCATTTACAGACTCAGCAAGTGAAAATATACTATTGACATTTGATAATTCAAATCTGGTTTTGTATATGGCTCTATCAGTGGCAACAAAAATACGGAGAATTCAGGAAAACCCAGTGCACTAGACAAAGTATGTATGCTCAGCTGTGTTCCCCTAACATTGTCACACGTTGTTTTTCTCACAGTAACTCAATGCCACAGGGCTGTTGGCATAGGAAGGTCTCGGTTTAATCAGCACAGAACATCCAAACAAGTCTTAATCATATACATTACATGAGATAAACATTTACAAAATTAATATTGATGTTGCCTATGCTAGCAAGCAAACCTGTCAATGTGGGAGGAACATACCATTACAATAACAGTAACAAATGCTCCAGAGCCCCTGTGTGACTGAGCCACTGACGTTGCTACCACAATCGAGTGCCCTCGTTTTCTCTGGTGGTGTGTCTCTTACCCAAACTGAACAAAGCTGCCTTCTCTTTGGTAAAGGAATTCGGGACTAGTTTCTTACAAAACTTGGTTTTCCCATGTTCAGTGGTTGTTGAGCTGCCTTAAATACTTACAGTGATATAGAAGAGTGTTCTTTCCAATAATATTTCAGGAAAACGTAATTTTTATTTCTGCCCTTTTCATTGATTTATCCTAGTTTTTCTTATTAGGACAGTAAAGATAAACCAAGGCAGAAACATATCTATTCAGGACCATGAATGGTTTGAATTCCTTCCAAAAGCTTTTGCAGTGGCTCACCTCCCTTACCAGGGTATCCAAGCACAAGCTGTTGACAAAGGAATCATACTGATAGAAACAGCAATTATCCAGAGGCTGGGAAGCATTACATTTGCTGAAGCACACTGAATGTACTAGAGCTGACAGCAGCAGAGACCTCCAGGCATCGGGGACATCCATACCAATGCTTGAGTTCAGAGCAGGAATGAGCTTCTGAAGCGAATCTCCTAACTTCTCCACTTACTGCATTTCAGCTTGCATCATGGAGAAGTCTAAGGATGCCCATGATGCTTTCCAAGTAAACCAGCAGCACTCACCTCTCTTCTCCTACTCCTACTAGATGCTGGGTTCACAAGAGCAGGTGAGAAGTAGCACATGTTAAAAACTTTGCAGGGTATACACTACAGAAAGTCATGTCTTCAGCATCAACAATTTCACTCTACAGATCTGTTCTTACCAGGCTTTGCTACTTGCTAATGGCAACTTTGCTGCTCTGAGCCGCAGCCGCTCCTGCTGCTCATTCCCTCCCCTGACGTGCTTTACTCTCTTGAAAATATATGCAGAAGTATATGCAGGGAAAGGACTGAGAGAAGAAGTCAAATAACTTCAAAGGAAAATGAATCATAAGTTTCAATTCATTATCCCCTTTATTTTTTAAATACAACATGGTTAAAACATTTCATTTCAGTGCCTACCCACCAATAACACAGAAATAATATAAATGAGCAGAAAACAAAGGTGAGTGAGATCTACCATAGCACAACCACTATTTTTTTTCACTGCCTTTCCCACCCAAGCTCTTTTCTGATAGTGTTTTCAACAAATCACTTATCTTCAAACCCAATGGGCTTTGGCTTGATGCTGTTGTAGCCTTTACACCTATGAAGTGGCTGTAATTTTTTGGGAAATCACCCAGCACCTACAAGGTCCCAATTCCTTCAGCCTCCAGACCCAGTTCTGATTTTAGTTTCTTCCTGACCCAATTAATTAATTGACTTTAATTCAGTACAAACTAGTTTGTTTAACCAACCCCTGCTACTTTGCACCCCTAATTTAACCTCTTCAAGTCCCCGCTACTATGCAGAAAGCAAGCAGTGCATCAAGATGGGTGCCCCTGATGTTTTCAGTCAGAACCTACAGACTTGCTGTGGGACACATTCCTACAAAGATAAAATGGAGAAATACAACTTTCTGTCATAGCACACACACTGCTCAGTGCAAAAGAAGTGACATATACATTAACATTAATTTTGCTTGTTAGTCTGGTGTGATAGATAGCAACTCACATTGACTTTAATGGAGTTACTCTAATTTACACAGGAGTAAATTTGGACCATGGGGACAATATTAAATTCAACCTTAATCTCTTTTACTCAGAATATAGAAGTTAATATGTTTTTATTTCAAACTGATATTATAGTGCTTGTCAATTACAAAGGTCACCAAAATATTGAAACCTCTTTAATAATATCAAATAATAGCATAGAAATATTTAACTGAGGAAAAAATAACAAACATTGAAATTGCTTCCAGATACTGATAACTTGAGAGACTATTTTCTATAGCAAAGAATAAGCAATGGCTCTGTTGCCCTGTAAAGAACTACTAATGTGCCTAAAATAATTTCAGGACCTCCTTGTGCATATTGTACCTACAGAAGCCTAACTCTGTCCATCTCCAAATACCTCTCCCTACACACCCAGTGTCCAGACTGTTCTGATCTGCTTGCAATACTGTAATTTATTCAACAGCATTTAGCAATATGCACTTTACTTATGCAATTTGAAGGGAAAGAGGGAAGAGGGAAAAGAGATGGCTTTTCCTGATGTAGAAGATAATCCTCTCCTTCTTCTACTGGTGGGCAATAAAAGACTTCTGAAGCCAGTCCAGTGGGCTCAGAAAAAAACCCAACCAAACAAACACTGGGAAAATGCATCCAAACAATGCACTGTGATAAGTAACATTAGTGAAATTGAAGGAGGGAATTGAAAAGTTTAGGGCTTTTTTAAAATTTTATTTTTAGGTAACATTGATTCAGCATATAAATTAAAAATTACTCTTTTATGTAAGTGTGTGTACCTATGATATGTATATACATTATACATCTAGGAATAGGTGTTGACATGCAGACTCTCAGGTTTTCCTGATCCATCACATTACCAATGAAACCTATTACTATTAAACATTGAAAATCACATGCAGACACATGCACATATATCCAAACATTTGCATTACTGCCTGTGTGCACACGTTTACACACAAACACTGCATCATCTCTGTGAGGATACAGCCGTACAAACATGCTGCAGGATTCACACAGAGCCACACAGTGCTGGAATTATGAAAAGCAGCAGAAGCTGGACCAGCTCTTCTTCCAGGGAAGTCCGCAGTAAAAACCTCAATGAACTCCGCAGGATCAGAGTGGCACCAGAGCATTTAACAGGGTATCCTGGTCACATACAAATAGCATACCCATAAAGTGTATGTGTGCATAAACCATCTACTTCTTGCATGCCAGAGGAATGCACATCTGCATATAGCTACATAAATTTTAAACACAGAAAATATATGCTAAGGCTATAAAAATTCAGTATGCTAGAACTCGATGGGATGCTTACATTAGTGCAGATGAGGTGGGTATTGTCTGAGCTTTTGTGTGCTTTTTGCTCTACAACAGGCAAAAGACTGACTGAGCTTCCCTCTCCAGCTTTGTTTCTTTTTTTACCTAAACAGGGTGTTGGGATGAGTACTGAACCTCCACCAAAGCGTGGAAAAAAACCCTCTTCAATCAACAAGTTCAGTATTTTCACAATTTTCACGTCATTGTAGGTGATAAAATATACACAGTGTTCTCTTTGGATCTGTAAAAGGCTTTTCCCCCTGCTACAGCTCTAAAGCTTATTTTACATTCTAATACTTCAGACAGTAGCTTGTCCAGCTTCTTTTCATCTCTACATTTCCCCCCTCTTCTTTCTTTCTCTTTTCCTTAAGTATTGTATTACATGAAATTCAGCCTTATTTGGCAGGATTTTATGCAGTCTGTGGTGAGAGCTGAATTCTGAAAATGTTCAGGAAACACTGGCTAAGTGGGGAAATTTATTTGCCTGAGCCAGAGATAACATCTTTCTTAGACTTCTTTTTGAAACACTGGCACTTGTCAAGCAGAATTCTCCTGTTCCCCCTTTCCTCTCTCTCTTGTAAACACACACGTGCACACTTATTAAGGATGCAGCAGAACTTAGCCGACACTATAAGCTGGAGTTTTTATTCATTCTGTTTCTACACCCAGTAGGAAGGAAAAAAAAAAAAAGAAGAAATCGGAGATGTTAAAAAAAACAAAAACCACAACAATTTTTTTTTCCCTTTCCAGAACATTCAGCCCTTCTCATCCTCTTGTTTTTAAAAAATGATCTATGTCTCCCGTGCCAGCCAGACTTTCACATTTTTCTTCATTAGAAAATACATCTGTAAAGCAAAGTCAAAATTTTGGCATTTATTTTTATGGTCACAGGGTAATGTTCTTCACGAAACATAATCTAAAGCATAAACAGTGAGGGTAGAGCAATAATTTCTCATCCAGGACACAAGACAAAACTGAAGAGTAAGTGTGCACGGATTCAGAGCTCTGCTCTCCTGGCACAGCTGCGTGTTACGCATTTTGGGGAGGACAGCTGGGGGCCGAGCAGGTGATTTGGCAAAATCATTTGGGGGTGGCAAGGAGCGAGGCTGAGGACAAAATTAAAGACTCGAGTCTATAAGGAGAGAAGTTTAATGCCTGAGTGCTCGTTTTGAACTGTGACCTAAGGTTTGGCTGGGCACTAACCACAGCATGCCTCATCAGCTCCTGTCACGGGTACCCCGGGGCATACCTCCAGCAGGGAGCCAGCTCCAGAGCCGCTCCTCAGCCACCAGCTCGCTCACACACTACTGAGACCCTGCCGAGAAATCAGCATGCAACCCGAGAAAGCATCCTTTCCTCTGGAATAAAAATTAATATTACTTGTCATATTTCATGTCTGAGCTCTTTTCATGCTTTATCCTCTGTAATGAGGGCTAAATTACCAATATTAGTAGATTTTCATGGCTAGCACAGAAAGAGCTGTTACCAGAATAAATGTTTGCATTGCTTCTGTTGGACACAGGCTTTGCTAATGCAGCTTTGCTAATTATTTCTAAATAGGCAATAATCTGCATCCCCTAGTGCTGGGTAGTGGATTGGCCACGTACCTGCTATTTCCCTTATTTACATGTTTTACAACTTTATCAACTACACTAATTACACTCTGAACACTGTTTAAAATTTTCTGTTAATAGAGATACAATGATGCACCAGAGGATGTGTATTTATGCCATAATTACGCCTCTGTTCCTGCGATGCAGTCTCCAATTAGCTGTCGACGGTGGCACAAGCAGCTGCCTGATATTCTAAAGCAGTGAAACATCTGCACGGCGGATGATACGCTCACATGGATTTTTTTTTTTAAGCCTAGAAATTTACACCCAAGGGAGTGCAGACAAATAGGAGCCTGTCATGTGTAGGGATGATTAGAAATCCTCACCATGGCAACATTGGAGCAGCCATGTCACAGAGTGAGGGGACACATGTCTAGATGAAGGCGCTAAAAACATTTGCCTTTTTTTTTTTTTTCTCCAGCATTCCCAACTTCCCTCCCTCCCCCTCTCCTTTTCATATTCTTCTCTTTGCATCTAAAGCCAACCAAAACAGCAGGTGAAAAGGCCAAAATCTGCAGCCCATGCAAGGAATATGACACACTAGATTTAGTGTCAGGAAAACAGCAAGCAATCAGAGGATGCTGCCAGGCATCCACTGGATATTTTCTTTCAGGAGGGGGAGGGAGAAGATGGAAAAATAAAGGAGAGAAAAAATATGGGCATCATTCAAAATAAAGCTGCAATGTCTTGATCCTAGAATGACATTTAATAGATAACTTCCATTTAACCCTCATTAACAATATTTCTCTGACTAGTTGACCAGCCAGCATGTACTGATGAGGGGGGGAGGGGAGGGAAAGAAAGGTGAAAGCCTCTCTTCCCAGCATACTGTTTCAGCTTTGAGCCATTGTATGTATTAGAGAGTGTAACAGCTACTAGAATTACTGTATTCTCATATTTATACCTAAAATCTTGATTATACAGACGAGGGTCTTAATTTTATCAGGCTCCTCCTGGGCTATTGCTATTTGCAATTTAATATCAATTTCACATAATAAAATCATTATAATTAGTCAAGGGTATCATTCTAGAATACAGGCTTGCCTGAATTGCAGGGAGATAGCATTGGTTTAGACCCAAATCTCTTGTTCTTACTCCATCCACCTGCCCTTTCTGTGACTGGTCAAATACTACCAACATGTTTAGGAAAGGCTCCAGAGCAGTCCAGAAATCTTGCAAAGCAAACTTATCTTACTGGATTTCCTTTGTTTACTTGGATGGAGAGTTTGAGAGACCAGCTGCACTTCTCTGAAAAGAGCTCACAGCATTTCACTCTCACTGGATCTTGAGCCTCAAACACCAACTCTAAGCTGCTGCTTCTACCTTGTCTTAAATGATGGTGTTTTAATAAACATTTTATTTCTAAACCAAAGGCTAACCTCTATGGTATCTAAAATATCTAGTGAGACCTTTATTATAAACACTAAGTTCATGATTCTTAAAAGAACACTTATGCTTTTAGTGTCCAGGGGTCTAACTGATCTCCTGAAAAAATCAGTGTGGTGGAGAGAGCATGTAGAGAGAGGACAGAGAGGGCTGTGATGGCATGCTTTGGTAATACAGTAAACTCAAAGGTGAGAGTCCCAGCTGGACCATCAGAGGCTGCCACACCTCTGGGCACCTCACAGATCTCAGCTTTGCTCTGAGTCTCTCTGGCCTGTGCCATAGAAGACAGGCCCTTCATGCTACTTCTAATTAAATTCCAAGCAAAATAAGCAAATTAATTAACATTTGCTGACTTCAGAACATGTGCTCTAAATATATTGAGAATGAGTAAGTAAAATGTTTTTGGAAGGTGATGAGGAAGTCTCTCTGCAATTACTGAGCAGATGCAGAGAAACTGCCCAGTGTTACAGGGTACCTGTGTCACCACACCATGTGCATAAATTTCACTTGTTATTCATTGTGCATACCCTGTTTTGCTCAGTTCTCATACAGGAGAGTGTGATATTGAAGAGCCGCTATGTGTCAGTGCAAGGACAGAGTTTATCTGATAAACAAGTCATTTTTGGAAACTGCAGATGCTCCTACTGTGAAGCATTAAACGTGGCCCCTCTTAGATACACAGAATGGGGTTCTGGTCAACTGAGCACAGGCTGATAAGCTCTGCACAGCTCTGAATGCTGTTTGCCCACATACTAATGTTAAACAAAAGAACTGCAGACTGCAGAGAAAGCATGTGGGTCAGACAACTAAATTGCTTAAACCCTTAGGCAGCCTTCTGAAAAGAAAAGGCATGAAAGAAGCTGATATGAGCTTTTATGCAGAATTGTTCTGTTTATTATCCCTGTTAAGAAAATGATGGTAAGCATCTTGTTAAACTATATATTCCCAAATAAGACAAGAGGACAACCACCTACTAAACAAGATACAATATGCCATTGGTCATTACATGATCAGGCATATATCTGTTTTACATTATTTTCAGATTATGAATATAATAAAAAGACAACAGTAAAGCTGTACAGATAATAACAAATGCTGTTAAATTGCATTTTTTGCATTCAGTCATATGATTTGTCATCGGAAGTTTGAGGGCAATAATGGTCTGTCATTGTAGAAATCTACTTCATGTTAAAATTTCACAATCTTGTATTAAAACTTTCTTAGAGTACAATTGTTATAACTCTATTCAACTACAATATGCGACAACTTAACAATAAATCTATGACAAAGTATATCACTGTGATAACATCCAAACTTGCCTTGGATGAAACAGCAATAGGATTTTATTACAAGATTTCTCCTATGGCTAGCACAATAAAATATTGAAAAATAACACTTGTCTGGAAAAACGGAGGGGGTGGAGAGCGTACGTGCCTTGGTGGAATCTGTGCTTTCCCTAAAGCCCACCCCACAGATCCCAGTAGTAACTTGCCCTCCATTGCACTGTGCTTCTCTCTTACACACCCAGGGGTGCATGCAGGCACACATGCACACACGTGGCCCAACGTGGAGCAGAAGGGTTCCTAAGACTGAGGGTGCCGAACTCTACCTAGAGGCAGACAAGCCACCAGCAAAGCCAAAGTGCAGCGAGTCCGCATTCAACATCGTGGTAGCTTGTGTAAAGCAGAGACTCTGAATGGCCTATTTATCAAGAAAAACAGAAGAATGCCTCACACTCTGAGACTCATAACAGCAACAAAATTAAACCCTCTGCTTTTTTATTAAAAACATATATAAGACATTGTGGGATTCCAATGTCGTCTTTCTGACATATGCCTCATCTGATTACACAAGAAAACCATTCCTAAAGATGCATTGCAAGAATGCAGTGTGTTTATCAGTACATGTGCACAATGCTACTCAGTGTTAGTGCTTGCTGGCCTGAAATATGCTGCTCTGTAGCTAAAGTAAACAAATTTATTACAAGTAGCCCTGGTCACCAGGAGCACAGCTTCACACCTGGCACAATGTTGATGCATGGGACAAGTGCCAAGATCCCACCCTTCTGCAGAGACCCTTTACAGCCTAGAACCCACGTGGAGTCCAGACCCACTCCAACCTCTGTGGGCCTTTATCTCTCAGTGCAAGCCAGGCTGAACTCCAGCCTTTCCAGTGCTCCTTGTAGCACACCAGTGGTGGGATGGGGTGCACAGCAGAATGGTTCAAACAGCAGGAGGTTTCTTTCAAGGGCACATGGAAGATGTCACAGCTTAGAGCTGTAGAAGGGGCAAGTGCCAACAATCAGAAAAGAATCTCTGGAGAGGGCTGTGCCACTTGCACACTTCTCAGGGTTTCTAAATATGTGTTTCTAAATATGCATTTTTTAATAAGAGCAAGTAAGTAAGGCCACACAAATGTTGTGCACTGAAGTGGTTTAGCTTTTCCACCCAGAAAACAAAGCCAACCTATCAACTCAGATGTAGCAGCTGTCTCAAAGAAAGAGCCAAAAGGTGCTATACTGCTTTTTAAAATATTTTACCTGGTACTCACCATCTTACGAGAGTTTCCCTTGTGCTGTGAGGTGTATGTACCCCGAATAATATAGATAGTTTCAATTTAGTGAATGTGGGAATTATTTAGCTTGGACTAGAGGAAGTCTGTTCCCATGAGCCCCACCTCTGCCAAAAGAGATGAAAAAATGCATATTACATATAATACCTCAAAAAAAAAATGTTTTTTGCTTTCCATGCTTTAACTTGTAAATTTAACAGTACTGAAAACAGCACTGCAAAATACAAAATTGAAATTTGCAATTTTGAAAAGCACCTAATTAACTATCACAACATTAATATTTCTCACTGCCTTCCAGGGCTCTTTGATCTGAACAATTACTTATTTCAACTAGATTTTCAAATATTCTTGGTCAGCCCAAAGTAGGATGACAAGTGGTGAGAAACAGCTTTTTCCCAACACCCCTTCCCAATGAAGTAAGGAAGCATAGCTGTCAGTATGTTCAAAGTGAGAAGCAGGATCAGAGAGATCAAGGCTCTTTCTGTATTGTAGTTTAGGCTGCTGGGCCAGAGAGCAAGTTATATCCTTGGACTCCTGATCCCCAGCCTGTCACCCTCATTATGGATTAATCTTGCACCTACAGTGTCTGGGTGTTAAGAGTTTGGAGCTGAGCATGAGGCATCGTGGACGTGTCCTTCAGCATCTGAACTCAGAGGCGGGAGGCACTGAGCCCTGTGCCTGTATTTACCAGAACACATGCACACATAAAATTGATACAGGCTTATGCTACTACTTTCTTTTTTAATGCTTAGCACCTCTAGCTCAAGTTGTTTCCATGGAGTCCTGTATATGGGTTCTATTCCTTCTGGAGGCAGAGATTTCAAACTGTTTGTGTAATCCCTATAGGTGGACTATGCAAAGTAGCTGTTGTTAGAAGTGCTTTATTCCATAGTTTTGACTGTTTTGAGATTTCAGCTGCTAGTAAGCCTGTCTCCTTCCCATCCTTTGTAGTTCTGTAAACTAGCAAGGGATGAATTTGGGTAATAAAAGTGGACAACATCAGCATGATCTGGCGACTGTGCATACTTGCTGTTGTTGCAGTTTTATTTCAGAATAAAGTCCAGTACAGTCTGAAAGGTGCTCACAGCCACAACATCTGGTACTGAACTCTCAGAATTAGTCCCACCTTTAAATGATAGAGTACATGTACTCTGACTTTAGATTCAATTTATTTTTAACAGTAGGTAGTTTCATAATTAATTTGAAGAAAGATTATGTACCGTTAACAATCTTTTTCTGAGACTAAGACCTTTCTTGATTCTTTTTTTAAGGCAGGGAGTAAACAAAAAAAGGACAAGCTTTATGAATGTCTATCTTACTTTATTTTTCTTTTGTCTTTCTTTCTCTTGGGGCATAATCTGGTAAAATGATGAGCATCCTTGATATGTAATATTTCCTGTGGGATTTACACCCTTCCATATCAGAAACATTACTTACTTGGTTGGAGACAGACTTTATCATCCTCTGGAATAATATGTAATTTATTGGATTTCACAAATTTAGAGGTTCACTCGGTTGTAATGTATTTCAATATGTTTCTGAATGTATGAAATTTTCTGTGCATGGTGCTGTAAATTAATTAATGTACAATTTTTTTTCTGTTATTATTTTTTAAAGCCAGCTACAGACTATCCATTGCTGGATCATATGAACTTTATCCCTCTAGCAAGCCTACCCAGAAGAAAGACTTGCACAGTAAATCCCAGATGGTGAAAAATTGTTTTTATATTTCAGTTAAGGACTGAAATTGGGAAATTTCTCTTTCACACCTCAATTTCTGTGTAGCTTGCACTATTATGCTCAGCTGTATTATAGAGCAAGAAGGCTTTAAAATATGTAAATTTCCAGATGAATTTCTGAACAGAGAATGGTCGTACAGACTCAACACATTCCAAAAACAGAAAATGTCAAAAGAAAGGAAACAGATCAAAACACTGTTTTTGACATTACTTTCAATTAAAGCTGCATCTGTGAGGTCCACATACGCTTGGTGAATTTTTAAGGAAAGAAAAGACATGAAGGAATTATTTTATACTGGATGGTGGAGGAATACCAAATAAATGGCATGCATTATTTCAGTACATTAAAATCCCCTCTGGTACTGATTTCACAAGATCATTTTCACTGTCTTCATCCTAAAATTATAGTATTCTGAAAATAAAACCTGACTTCCCAAAATTTATAAAAAAACCCTCAGAAATATTATGAATTAGATGAAACAGAATATTTCCTGCATTCTTATTGTACCTTAGAACTTCATCATTTTTTTATACTAAGTCAACAAATGTATTAATTGATGGAGATTCTACTATTTTTTGTAGGGTATTCTGTGGCAATTCCAGATTCTAAATACCTGTTCTTTTCAGAGAAAAATTGAGTGTCAACACAACTGTATGTTTATGCAAACAACTCTGTCAATATTGCATGCAAATGATGCATTTTAGCATTCAAACGAGCATTTAGGGTTTTAAGCAGAAGTTTACACACAAGTGTCTGACATATGTATTCCTTTATTTTTATATATCTATCTATCTATATCTATATCTATCTATCTATCTATATATATATCTCTTGCATGGAAGAGGCCTATCAGCTCAAGTTAAAGCCTATATCGCAAAAGTAAGAGGAAAACAAGCCTTGTGGGCAGAAGAAAATGAGAGCAAACAAGAATGTTTAAAGGTTCATCTTCTCACAGAATAAGAAACTTTCAACAGAAGAAAAAAAACCTCACAAAAAACACCACAAACTCACAAAAAAACCCCCACAACCACAACATGCTCTGCCCTCCCCATGCCATCCCCCACCCCAAGTTTTAAAATTCAGGTAAAAAGCTTATTTATTTCTGAGTGACTTTATGCTTTTGCTACAACAGCAGATTTTTCCGCATTGTGGTCTCTGGTGAGATATTTTCCTGGGGGTGTGCCCCACTTGGCACCTGATTCCCATGCCCTGTTGCTGCCATATACACTGCCCTTGCCAAATGAGGCTCCGAGCATCAGTTCATGTGGGTGGCACGCAGGAGTTGTCCTGCTTGGCTGTTGGACCACCTTGCCAACAAATGTGACCTGACATTCCCAACCAGAGCTGATAGATGGGCAGTAGTTACTCAGGCTAAACTCCTGATCAATATGTCAGATTTTAAAACTGATTGCAACAAAGTAGACCAAGGATTATGAGGCACCTGCACTCACAGGGACTGTGGAAAGACAAGTCTCAGACACTGGCATTTTGCATGTCACTCTGGATGGCGTGGTGAAAGATGTGAGCATAAGGCCAACGCTTCCACACCCAGTTTAGCTGTGACCCATTAAGGAGACCAAAAATGTACAATATGCATAAAAAGGTGGCTAATAATGCATATACACACTCACACATGCACAGGCTGCAGCTACTCAGAACACCAACACTTTTTGAAAACCACACGAACCTCCCAAACTGCACCATAAACATCCATTAACATGATAATACCCATTAATCCAGCCAAACACAACTCATTTGTCATCTTTCTGTTGCAACCCATCTGTGAGCGTGCAGGAAGGGGAGGGGGGGAATTCACAGTCTTATCTGTCAGGGGATTAGCTTCACAAGAAGGACTGATTTTAAGTAATTCCGTGGTAGGGAAAAGCTCATTTGTTTCTATTTATTGAAGGACCTTTTTAGTATTGTACTTCCATGATCTTAAGTCTTAAGCAAAGCAGTTAAAATGGGGAGAAGAATTAAAATGTTATCCAGCATTCAAATTTTACTTTCACTGCTTGCATCATAATTTCCTGATATTCTTAAAAATTTCTTATGAATTAAGAGGTGCATTTTAGTGGCTATATTGATGTTTGACCCAGTGGGAAAAATTTCTAACTTGAAAAATCTGGTTTGTTCATATTCTGTTTTTTGCATAGGTCTTCTCTTGGGTATGAAAAAGTAAATCTTTAAGACTGTAACCTAATATACGGCATCCTGGCTCTAGAAAGATTGTGCATAGCAAAGCATAGATCCAGAGGATAGACTCTAATTCTACAGGAATCTCTAAACAATATAAATTATATGTAATTTAGCCTCTTCCTCTTAGAAGTGTTGCTTCTATTCTACATTATTATACATCTTCCTCTATAGATTCCAGAGAAAGAAGAATCTTTTTCAACCTTGAAGAATAGAAGAGGCAGAACATAAACATTTGGTACAATTGGAATGAGAGGTAATATCGGTTAAAACTATCTGAGAAAATAAAATCACAACAGAAGACCAAAAAAAACCCCAAAACTGTTTTTTTTCTGCTCAGGATTTTGAGCTTGAAAAGCCAGTGCAGGTCTAAATCTTATTTGACTCCCACTGAAGACCTTTGAGGCTGCAGAGATGGTCACTGGATTCTGATGCAGTGCCAGAGTTCCTGTGTAACTCTGTGTTAGTCAAGAATATTTAAGATGACTTAGGAGCTTTGGAGGACTATAAAAGTATATTACTGAAGTGCTGATTTTGGTGCTACATAAAATTTGAATTTGCCTTTTACTCATAGTAATTCATTGGCAGTTTTGGAGATTTGCTCCTTTTACTTCCTCTCTTAAGGACATTCAGGTCTCTGCTTGGCTACTCAGCTGTTCTTGCACAGATCAAAGTGCAGGTATTACTGAAATGGGTTTGAAGAAAATGATCTCTGATACAATACTCAGAATTTAATTATTTATACAGAAAGACCCTCCTTTATAGCTGAAAACCCATGTGAAGTTTGTACCTTCTGTTGTTTGGGGGAAAAGAAGAAAGTCTGTCTGGCAAAGTGTATGCCCAAGAGTAAACAGCATATCCTAAGTGGTGCAAAAAGATCTGTTCAATCCTAGCATTTTGCCACTGAAAAAAACAGGGAGTTTTGTTTGTATTGGGGGTTTTTCTCAGGGATGACAGTAGTATGGGGCAGTAGAAAGAAGCTAAAAACCCTAAATTTCCTAATTATCATGATTTTCAGAATTTGATTTAATATCTTAGTTCAGCCTTCCCTTCATGATAAATTAAACTCTGAATTAGTCTAATTGATAGATACATCTAATTAGCCATACCAAAACCTATGCACTCCTAACCAGAAAGTAAAATAACCAAGGCATAATTTTCATAAGTAGCAAGAAAATCAACTGAGGAAAGCAGGATAACATTTAAGAATGATCCTTTTAATGATTAGATGATCTAAAGGGGATATGAAAAATAAGGGAAAGATATGATGAAGGAAAGGCTCATTTGTTTCCACATTAAACCTCCTTTATCTGTCTTTCTCCCATATCCTTGTACACTCCCATCTTCACCAATGTGATAAAATTTTGTTATCAACAGCCATCTAATCCTTAAAAACTAGAAAATTCTTCAAACCCCAGAAATTTCCTCTAATTATGAGCCCAAATTCACTGTATAAGTAATTTTCATACCTCTGCAGAGAATGTGAATGCAAATAAAACCTCCCTTTTATACAAAATTGTTACAATGATGAATTCACATTGTGTTCATACATGAATGCAGTCCCTGCTTAGTTTCAGTGTACTACATGTATTTCTAATGGAATTGTTCCCATTTCAGTACTTGTGAACAATATCCTTTATATCTTTCATATGAGAATAGACATTATGAGTCCATTAATGGGCAAGATTTGTCCCTGCAATACTCCAGGGAATTTTCATGTAAATTTGCATACTTTTCCTAAATACGTATGTGAAATTGAAAGATGAGACTCTTAGATATAGAGGATGTAACATTAGAGATAGACAGACAAGCCCATCTTCTATCCCTTACAGACCTGATACTACACGTGGTAAACTGCTTTTGCTTTTTTTTTTTTTTTTTTAAAGACAAAAATTATAAATTACTAGATATCTAAAGTTTAGTCAAAATTTATACAGATCATGAAGATTTTATCTTTTCTTAATCAAATAAATGCAAGCTTGCTTATGCATTTAGGCCCCTAGAAACCATATCTTTCAGGAGAACTGTGGAGAAAAAAGGACACAACAATGAACACTAATTATGAGACATGATTAATATCAGAAAATAATCATCTCTCTTTGAAAGAGATAAATCCCCTTTTATTTGGAAGTTTAAAATTAAGCAAAATTAATCTAAGCCAATGAACTGGAGTTTAACTTCAATAGTCTACATTCCTTTAACTGTTTTCATTCAAATATTAGTGAATATACCCTTAGAAAAGTACCCTTAGAAAGTATCCTGAAAAGCAACTTTGAGCATCATTTGCAAAAGTGCCTAAACCCTGTATTTTCATTTCTTCCTTTGAGCTTCTATCTGGTCTCTTCCCGTCTCTTTCCTCACCCCTTGGCTCTCAATTTTAAGCACATTGCAGTCTTTCTGTTCTGTGTATGACTCGTGCTGTGTCTGTATCTCAGTCCCTGAGCTGTGCTCTTAGGACACCATTGCAGCTGCAATAACGAGGGGTGTGGTTATCATTAACGTGATCACTGCTAAACCAGTAGTGGGTTGCCAGTGTTCATGGGCAAGAATGAATAGAAAAGTACACAGCAAGGAAAATAAATGGTGCTTTCAGAGCCAACACTGGTGTTACCTGCCCCGTGGTACATTTTGGGAACACTTCCAGAACGAAGAATACCGTGAAATATCTGACTTTCAGGCAGAGGAAGTTGCAGAGATCCAAGCAGATACAGGCCACAAACTATCAGTTAAAGCCATATGGCTGACCACAGGGAGTTTTATTTAGCAATGTAGCTACACCAGAACTATTTAAGAAGACTTTATGCCTACAGAGAATGGATAACTCCTTGAGAAGATCCTGCCTTTCTAGTGGATTGTACATTACTGACATGTGATAGATTTTTTTTAGCTACAACTATTTTATTACTACAGTGTGCTATATTTCAGAAAGAGAACAGATGCTTCCAATAAGAGTCCCATAATAGAAAAGACACAAATACGTAAAAAAAATGCTGTGAACAACAAGAAGAAACATAGAAGCAAGTATGAATATCTGTATACACTTTGTGGTGAAGTTTGAAAGTGATAGAAGAGAGGAGCAGGCACAAATCTTGAGATTTATTAAATGGATTTGTGCCTGCACCTGTTGGGCATGTATTTGGAAATAATTGCCTTTGCAAAAGGTGGGTCCTTTTTTCTTGATTACACTGAGTAATGGGTGTATAATCTCTTCAAGTTTTCTATTTCTGTACATTTCATAATTTTTTTTTGAATGCTCTGGAGTCACACATATATATCTCATTGCCTGGCTTTTCAAAGTTACCAGCTATACTATTTACCCTATTAAAGTATCTACTATGCAGAGGAACCCTGAGTTTTTTTCTCTAGTTCGAATAATTCTTGTGACAAACATATGCACTGAGGGAATGCAGTAGGTAATGTGGAAGGACATGCACACATAGCTCAGCTGGCCCGACTACGAGAACAAAAGTAAAATCTGTTTAATTGCTTAACTGGTTGGAAAAAACCCAGTCATGAAGTATTTGTTGATTCTGAAATCTAGTCTAGGATTAAGAACACCTTTGTACCTTAAGGAAATTAAGTCAATGCATTGGAAACAAAGAAATTTTAACATGGATTAGTTAGTCTGCTATCCGTCATTCTATGTTTAAAAGAATGAGGAAGAAGCCAACAGTGGCCAAAATGGAGAAAAAAAGAAAAGAAAAAAGAAAAGAAAAGAGAAGGAGAGGAGAGGAAAAGGAAAAGAAAAGAAAAGAAAAGAAAAGAAAAGAAAAGAAAAGAAAAGAAAAGAAAAGAAAAGAAAAGAAAAGAAAAGAAAGAAAATAGAAAAAAGTAATTACACAAGGTATTTATTGGAATGAAGAAAAATAACTTTGCTACACGACAAGAAATGGTTTCTTTGAGCAGATTTATTATATTGTTTACTCTTAAAACAAACCAACCATAGACATTTACCTTAGGAGCAGCAAAGTTGCTTATTTCTGTACTGTAGAGTTCACCAGAACTATGGACTTTCACAAGGCATCAGTCACACTTCCACAACATTTTCTGATATAAATATAAAAGCTTCATTTTAAAGGATAAATAAAGCAACACTATTATCTAAACAGGGTAAAATTTAACATCCTTGTGGTTTGTGGAAATTTTTGATGTGCCTGCTGGCTTTTCAATAAAAATCAATTATGCCTTAAATGCGAGCGGTAGTCAACATACTACAGACTATAAATTCAATTTCATACTCAGAAATATGGATTAGCTGAACTTGATGCCCTTCCATTGATTTCAGAAAGCAAAAGCTGATAAGGTAAATAATAGTAAGAAGCTCTCTGACACTCCACATCAAGTTCCGGATTTCCATATTATTTTTGTAAGAACTTGCCAGCCACCACAATATCCTCCTTGTGAAATATGTATGATGAATAGATATTATATGGATTGCTGATTCATCTCTATTTACAGAATGGATATTTGGCTTTTATAATGCAAGGTGGGGACAGGATAGGAAATGAATATACTTATTTCTTTTAGCACCATGCAAGGTATATATCATCCTGGGTGAATAAAGCTGGTGAGTAATTACAGAACAGTCTGATTAAGCCCATATTCTCTAGACTGCAAACTTTTAAAAATAATGTTTCCAGACATAAGGTAAGCAAGAAGAAGCCAGTCTCTTTAACATGCAAGAAAATTTAAATCTGTTTTAAATTTAAAACAAAGCCATCTCTCTGCTCTCTGAACACAACATCCGAGACTAACATGAATTACAGAAAATGGGCTGCAGTTTAAAGGGGAGAGAGGCAATAATGTTAGAACTGGGAAATATAGGAGGAAAGATGGTTCATGAGCTAAAACTTTGGATAATTTCTCAGAAAGATCGTCATACATGAAAAAATTTCTTCCCTTCCTGAAATTACAGAGCACTTGGGCTGTAAAGCTTATGTTCTTTTGCTTTCAAACAGGGCTCAGTCACAGTCACTCTTCTTTTAAAAAAAAAATCTGATTCATTCAGGTTAAATCCAAAAGGCAGCTTAAGTAGACTTAGCCCACAAGGACTTGTTCTTACCTTCATTCAAAGGCTTGTCATTACTTTGACTTCAGCTCACAAACACTGCTTTCTTTTGTCACACATCTAGCATGCTGAAAGAGACACTGTCAACTTATGTGGGTCTTTCTCAAGGAATGCTGAATCCCAAGAAACATCTGTGACAGATGTATGGATACTAAACCCTTTCTGAAAAACCCAAACCACTGCTTGGGACCTAATGACACAAAAAAATTTTACAGCATTGCAGAACCATCAACATTTAAAATCTCGGCACTATGCAATGGACAAAGAGCTTAAAGTGCCTAAGTCCTGTAATTTAAGGAACTGTTTTAGAAAACCCAGGGTTTAATTCACCCCCTACACATGGTTTGTGCATTGTACTCTGTCAGCTCAGTTCCACTGGTAGCTTCTGCCCTGGCTTTTCCCCAGAGGGTCTGTGCTGACTCACATATTTCTCTGGTTGAAGAGCACAGTTTTTGATGGTTCACTACAGATATCAGTGCTGTCTTCTGTTTTTACACCTGTAAGGGCTTGAAGGCACAGTTGCCTGTCTCATAAACTCTGCCAAGGCCACAGAAGGATCTTGCCATAAGATAAGCCACCACAGAGGGAACTTGAGATAAGCACAGAAGGGAGAAATTACGACAGGAAGGTGCTAATTCCAGGCCTGGTGGAGGCGAGATCTGATTAGCACATCCTGGTTAACATATCCAGACAAAAATTCCCACTGTGGCAAACTGTGGGAAAGGAAGCAACTGCTCATACACCTATCACCCCAAGTTATGGGAACAGCATCTGTGACCACCCTGTGGATACCCAGAACTTGGACTGTATACCACTGGTACCCCCAGAAGAATGAGTCCAGGACCCCCACCACAAAGAAGCCCAGGGTGAAAAAGGACCAGTGGGGTGCTGGTGGATCCAGAGGTGATGGGCATCTTCTGCTCTCTCTCTCTTCTTCTCTCTCTCTCCCCTCTCTATTTGTTTCTATCTCTCTGCCTCACATCCACTGTTAAATAAAATCTGTATTATTGACTTTGGCATATGGTCTTGTTTGCACCTTAATTCGGGCAGAGGCATCTCCCACTAAGTGGATCATAACAACACCTCACAGGTAAAGCACCTAATTGACATTTGGAGATTCAAATGTTATTTACAATTTTCCTGTTGGCTCTGGCATCAGCTTCCAGAATGGCACCAAATCTCACCAGTTTATGACAGCACCAGTCATTTAAGTTGTGTTATCCTCTTCTGTCATCCTTTGTCATGTGCCAGGGTCATACCACCTCTGAGCTGAACAGGAAAACAAACTGATGAAACAGCACTGTTTCAGGCCAATTTTGTGGGTTCAATCCCTGTATGGGCCATTCACTTAAGAGTTGGACTTGATGATCCTTGTGGGTCACTTCCAACTCAGCCTATTCTGTGATTTGGGGAGAGGCACTCATGCTGAGGGTGTGCTCAGAGCTGCCGCTCCCCACCTTTCCCCTGCACAAGATTCCCAGTGTGACATGCAGCTGTACCCCGTACTTGTGGAGACGTGTCTGGAAGATGAGCAGCAGATGTGCCAACTGCAGGCATTGGGATGGGAACTGGGAAACAAAAACCCCAAGTGAATCCCACATTTAATGGGTGTGAGATACAGTCTGCAGGAGCACCTGCTAAATCTGTTGGTTCCCTAAAATTCAGCTCCTTAATTCTGATCTAGTTCTAATTCTCGTACTAATACTAATTTAATTCCTTCTTCAAATTCCTCTGCAGAACTTATTTCCAGCACAGGCCTCTGTGGATTCTGCCTTTTTATATTAACTGAATGAGTTAATTTATACACCAAACTACTTTAGAAATGATTGAAAGAAACTTGCATTATGCTTATCTAACAGAAGCATATCAACTTGTATTGTTATAGATCATTTGCTTTCCCATAATTTCCCATCTTTCCCTCTGGTCAGTTTTAATGCAAGTCCCAATCTTAAAAGTCGCAGCATGCAGCAGTTCCCTGACAGAACCAACTGAAACTTCATTTTCAGGTATTCTCCTTTGGAGGGCTTATTCTGTAAAGCAATATATTCAACACATGTACTCTGCTACAACACAAGCTTTTAATTTTCATTTAAATGGAGTTATAATTACATGCAGTTTTTGCACTGTAACTGCTGCAAATCACATCCTAAATATGCAATTGTGTTAAATCCTGATTAATGAAATTTCTTTGTAAGCTAGACATTCCCTGTTAGATTTATATAAAAATGACAAATAAATCTAATAAAATCAAAAAAGCTCCTGGTATTTCCCTATACTGTTCCGGTGTAACCAAGGTATATACAAGAAAAATATACAACATTTATTATGAAAATAAAATTCTTGTAGATACACTCAGAAAACTGCAAACATTCATAAACATCTCTCTCTTTGGGGAAAGAGAAAAGTGCCATTTAACAGGTGTTAGAATGTAAATGACATCTCATTAGTGACTTCCTTTTGCAGCTCAGAGACAAATAAAACCTTCATTTAAAAGCATTAGTGTTGTTCCTAAGGGTTTCTGGTATCATAATGTTTTGGTTTATGATGATATTTAGCCTTTTCTAACATTCCCACTTACTTCTACAGAATAAACCAGCCTCTGCCTTTAAAGTTAAGACTCAGAATAAAACCAGTGGTGGAAGAATATGACTGTACAGCTGTTCAAACCTTTGTCCCTTGCAAGTAAGTGGCAGGGAATTATAATCTGCATTAACATGACAAAAAAGGGGCAGCTCGTCTTCATTCTGTACACCAACAGGTTTCTAACTTTCCTCTGCAAGGTGTGAAAACCTCTGTATGTTTCTAGTGTGTAGTTTTTTGCAAAATAGTTTCTCTCTATAATAATGTTCTTCCTAAACAAACCCACTTCTCACAAAACAGTTTTGGAAAGGTGTTAAATTACTTTAAGTGTTACTGAAATATGAATTCAGTTCTTCTGGATTAATAACAATCCTGTGATTACTACATCCGTTTCCACTTTATTAGAAAAAGGAGAAGAAATAGAAATCAAGCACAAGAACCTCTAAGGTAGCAAGGGGAACTTTCACTTGACTTTTTAGGAATAACTGTGCTCAAATAGTATATTAAAAATGTAGGCCCTTTGGCAATGAAACTGTCATATTCAATTTCCATGCTGATCAACAAGGCTCCTGTGCACTGAGGGTGCAAGGAGGTACTGAAGATAAATGGTGTTCTTCAGCAAACACGGGAAGGAGCATGAGAACCCCCTGAGCTGGTCCTCCAGATCTATTTCTAAACAGCCAGAAACACAAGAAGGTGTATGGCCTTCCAGTTCAATGTTTGACACAGCTTGGAGGCAGAGGCTCTCCCTGTGGCTACTGAATAACTCTCTCAGCTGACACATTTTTTTCTTTTGTCACATCATTAAATAGTTAGGTTTATTTATTTACTGGAGGTTTTACCATTCATAGTTAAACTGCTGGCTTGTGTTAGCTGTATCTGCAATGATGTGCCCATCTGGGATATTTTTCTGAAGATCCCAAAGATCATGGATGACAATATGTACTTCCCCACACTGTAAATTAGCTGTAAGCACTTAAGATAAAGCCTGAAGCATTATCTGGAAACCTCAAGGTAAATGCATGCATAAGTGCAAATAACAGTAGAAATGGTAAAATAAAAATAATATTAATATTAATAATAATATGTGTTTTACACCTTTTCACTGTTAGTTTTTGCTCCTATCTCTTTTAATAAATTAGTTTACATCCTCAGGGAGGTATTGCTTTTAGTCTCAACCATGCCTAGGCAAAGAACATTGCAGTGAAGGAACTGGGGACAAACAGGGAGATATTCAGCTTTACAATGAAAAAGGGATCCAAAGACTGTGTGAAAAGACCTGCAAGAAACTGATTCTTGGTGGATGGGAACAGATTAAACTGGCAGAAAATTCTGAATGCTGCAGGGAAAGCAAATAAAGAACTTTATTTACACTTGCTTGGAATAAAAGAATGAATGGGACATTTAATGGCTCCAAAAAGAAAAAACCAACATGATGATTACATCTACTTTTTGGAGTTCTGTAATTTGCACCTGTAGAAGTCATTATCACACAATATCATTATATTTTAAAGTAATACCATTTTGAGAATAATGTTGAGCACTTAGATCTGAATGAAAAAGGCATTGCAGGGAATCTACAAGTCTACAAAGCTTATGCATAAAGGTAGTCAGTTTTAGAAACTTTTTAACATTTTTCTTATTTTAATATTCTTTATTAAACCCATCTGTCTCATTTACTAAAATCCTTAATTATTCAGTGAGTTTGTCAAATATAAAAAATTGGGAAAGATGTTGCAGTTAAAAAAATTAAAACTTAACAGAATTAATTCCACTTTTTAAGTGTTTTTACTATAGTTTTGGTTTTATAATACTTCATGTATATTACTATCCCAAAATAACAAAAATCTGTACATTTAACAATATTTTTCCTGGCTTTTGTTTGCATAAACAAAACACCTCACAAAACATGAAGTGTTTCAGTTAGAGCTTTTCAAAGCATCAACATTTAAGAAACACAGTTATCTTCTGAAAGACATAAAACCTGCTATCTAGAAATTAGCTAAATTCCCTACTCAGATCTAATGAGAATATTTTGTTCAGGAATCTTTTGACATCCTTTTTATTTTTTTAATCAGTGCTATTGCACGGAACATTCTACAGCTTGATAGAGCACAATAGTATTAGATAGTGAAAAAGAATTCACTGGATTGCAATCAATAATAAATTAGAACAAACATTTTCTGAATAAGTGCACAATAATTGTGCGACCAATTCATTGCATATCAGTTTGCTACTCAGCCAGTGTATCATTTACAATTAATCTGGAGATAGTAGTGAGTAAAGGGAGACTGGGTGGGGATTTTTTTGTATATAGCAAAGTCAGACATAGTTCTGGGAAATACCCTGTTTATAGAGTGAAGAATATTTAATAAAGTTAAATTATGAATAAATATTTAAAATAAAACAGATCAAAATAAACAAAAAAAAAAACTACCCAAAAAACCCAAAGCCAAGCAAACCAAACCAATCAACCAAACAAAACAAAAAATAAAAAAAGAAAAAAGAAAAAAGAAAAAACCCCACAATAAAACCAAAACCGAAATGTATCTCCTGGGTTCAAAAATATGTTACTATGTTCAAAGTGATGTTTTGTGATTTGCTCACAACCTCTATTTTTCCAGTAGCAGCTGGGTTTGCCCCAGAAGAAAGAAGCATCAATTCCAGGCAGTGTAAGAGAGGGAGGTGCAGCGCACAAAGCTCTGGCATGATGTAAGGGTTTCTGCATTTTAATCTCTGTTCTCTTGTAATCTCCCTCTGTGGTTCAAGTCAAACCACTTACTCCTTTTCTGCCACTGTTTCAATTTCAATACAATTTACTTATTTCCCAGGAGAAATGGAATGCTCATTTGTTATATGTAAAGCTGACTATAAAGCAAATACAACTCTCCAACACCCACTCCCCATTACTTTTGGAAATATCTTAAAATATTGGCAAGTGGAGGAGCGGGGAGGGGGGACAGGAAGGACAAAAACATTTGTGCTCTGCAAGTTATCTGCTGCATCAGGGATTATTTTGGCTTGCAGAAAAAAAGCATCTCTCTCATCCCAACGAGCTCTTAGTGTCTTTCTCCCTCATCCCATGCCAGGACTGCAGATACCTTTGTGATTACCAAGGGAAGAGGTCTGTGACTGTTAACCACAAGATCCTTAATCTTGTCATCCCTTGTGGTTCCCCAGCCATCCTCTTGCTTGTCACTGACTTCAGTCAGCCTTTTGGTGACACCTTCAGCACCTCTGACAAAGTGCCCCAGGTCAGGTACTGTCAGCCCTCTCTTCTATCTTTTGCCTAAGGTAAGAAGTTTGTTTCCCTTGTCCCAAGGACCAGACTGTAGTAAATATTCCCCCAAACAGCCTTAAGATCCAAAAGGGTCTTCAAGAAATCGATGTTTATTTGAAAAACAGGAAAATACCACAGCCAAATCAAAGCTAAACTGTTCAAAAACACCTATCCCAGACTCCCCAGTGGCAGAGATAGGTCCAAACAATTGAAGTCACTGAAAGAAAATCATAAAATTCCTTGCTTGGATTTCCAGAGTCCTGCATCTCTCTCAACTGACAAAGTCCTTGTACGACCCTCAGTACTCAGATGTCTCTGAGTCCCCAGCGTCACCATTCCCAGTCTCTTGAAGCTAGATAGATATCTGTCAATTATACTCTTCAGGGTACTTTGATGTGGCCAGATATGACCTTGCTCATTACCATACCAGGCATGAAAACATCTTTTGTATAGACAATAAGATTTGTTCATGCCATATGCAGCCTCCTTTCTTTGGCCTGGCTTGTACCATGTCATCCCGCCTATTTCAATATTATGTTTGCAGGTCATGTAATTGTAACGGAGCTTTGTTGTAATTGTTGCTTTACTCCTGCCCCAGAACTCAGTGGTGTGTGTTTGTCTAGTCTTACAGTGAATGAATATGCTTGTACTGCCTTCTCAAATATGGAGAATAACCATCTTCAAATGCAGTTATTTAATGCTAGGTAGATTTTTATTGACATGGCACAGCATGTTACCTGAAGCTGTGTCAATCAGAAGTGTGGAAGGATCGTATTTCATAACAATTCTCAATGAAACACTTCTGTAACAAACATAATACTATCACAATCCAAAATTAAAATTACTGAAATTACAACAAAGGCAGTCTTTCTCTCATGCAATACCTTTTCAGGCAAAGTCATACACACACACACACACACACACCCACACCCCTTCCTCCCCTTACAGCTCCCAAGTAGTACATTTTTTAAAAGAGAGCCTTGGTATTCATGGGAAGCTGGTTATTTTAGTGTCATCTTATTTCTGAGACACTAAGCAGAGCCTATATGGAGACTGGTTCTCCAACACAGCAGCTTGTTAAGGGGAGTTGAGTGACATCCCAGCATACATCTAGCTTCCTACTGAGTCTCCAACATCTGTTACTGCCTAACTGCCTGAAATACGTAGTGCTTTCTAAGAAAAAAAGTGAGGTTTGTTTTTGTTTTTACACATATGCTCAGCTGAAAAGTGTGTGAGCTGATCCCCATCACATCCTTGGACATCTATGTCATCTGCTCACATACTGCAAGATATAGAGTGATTTAGTGTAAGCTTTGCTCTGCTAACATTTTCTTAAAGACACAGGGAAAGGTAAATAAAGCTGGAAAAACATCCATATATATATATATATCACTGTTATACAGGCAGAAACTATGTTGAGTTGACAAAAAATGTGGGTGTTCTTTCAAACAAACTTAGTGATGGAAGCTTAACATAGCTGTAGTGGGTGATAAATCTTGAGGGCAGATCCCAGTTCTGGAAATGGGCACAAAGTTTAGGCTGAAATCCAAGCATACTGCATTAAACCTAAATATTTTAAGTCTGGTATGTATCAGACAGCTAATTTGTTGGATCAAGTCATCATCACTATAAAAACCCCATATCCTGGAACTGCCAGCTCCAAGTTCAGAATTTAGCAGGGAAATGTCTGGCTCCCGTTCAAAAACACAGTGCAGAAGTGCCTGTGCTCCCAGAATCAGTCCCTAGTGCATGACCACCTTCAGGTAGAAGCAGCCAGAAGGGAACAAACAGTGCTCTGTGTTGCAAGTCCTGGAAAAATTCCAGATGAATGACGGGTAGGAAACAGCAGCAAGATTTAAGCATTAAATGCCACTAAAAATATATATCTAATGTAAGAAATTAGTGAATCAAAACTAAATCCTTTATAAAATTCAAGGTCGTATTAATAGATAAAATCTTCTAACCCATAAAAATTGGGGTTCAGCTGATCTCAAGGAGAAAAAACAGTAAATGTCACAGTGCATTCCAATAGGCAAATAATTTTAGCAGTTTTCTTAGGAGTAGTTGTAGCATTAAGAATAAAATCCAGCAAAAGCCAGAAAAAAGGAAGCACAGGATACTGGACACAGCTGCCTAATCAGACATTGGCTGGTGTAAACAAGATCTGGTAAGTGAATCTATAATTGTGCTATATGAACAAAGTTCAGAAAACATCAGGTCTGTGTTATCTTATTGAATGATACAGCTACATTTAAGTTACTGCAACTTTTAATTTTATTCTTGTTTAGTTAGTTAAGAAAATCCATACATCACTACCAAATAAAAGAAGAAAAGTGTTTTGTTAGACTATTCCATTACTTCCTAGGGCCACATAATAAATATAAGGAATCATATTAAAATATAAGTTTTTATTGTGGTAAAGAATGCTCAAAGGGGAGTTTGAATCTAATTGCGGTATGATGACAATACAATTTTGGTAGAGAAATGTTCCTGTTTGGAAGGAGGCATTTCTTAGTAGCACACTGAGTCACTAACAGGAAGTCATTTCTGGATTCAGTATTTTTTTAAGGTTTTTAATTGGTATCTAGTGCCAATCCATGTATTTGGGGCTTATCTTAAAAGGAGGCATAAATTAGGGCTTTACATACATCGCTGACAGTCTGTCCCAGCAGAGTGCTTCTCCCCAGTAAGGCAGGTAGCAAAGTCAAGGGCAAAGGTTTTAAGAGAAGTAAAGCATAGCCAAGGGAAGAGAGCAGAACTACAAAGGAAATGTAATATTAATACTGTAGGAAAAAGATGTCAGAACTGGAGGAGAGGCAAGAAGGAATGCAGAAAAGCTAATGCATTGAGGCAGTTAATGATATGCAAACAGATTCGTCCCATTCACAACTCCAGGCATCCCTGTTTATTGATATGGGTAGCTACTAAAAGAGATCTAATTACACTAAAATTTGACTGATGAGAAGGCAGACACTCAGAAAAATTGTTTGCTTCAGCTGTCCCACAGGTGATATTCCAAATATTGCCACAAAGCTATAGGCAAATAAAACCAGCAAAAAAAAATGTAAGAAATATAAAATTCAGAAAATTCAAAAACTTCTGTGATACAGCTGCAATATAACTTCTCACTGTTTATAATAGCAAATAAAACAAATACAAGACCTGAGTATGTTTAAAATCTGTTCTGAAAATACACTCAGCTTTTCTTTGTTTTCCAAAAGAGCTACACCATCTACAGTGGCCTGGTACACAAGCCCCTGAGAATTAATGAGAAGGATTAATACATATTGTTATGACTCAAAGCATTTTATGATTAAAAAAGACCCCATTTAACCATAATGATTCAAATTCAGCTGCAGCAATAGCAGGCAAAATTCCCATTGATTTAAGTGAGGCTGAATTCAGTTCTCATCTCTTATGCCTTAATAACACTATGGGGCTGAATATGACAGTGCCTCTTACTTTGTGTTTAACCAAAACAAATGTCTTAAAGGCCATCATTCATCTTTAACCCTCAATAGAGTGCTGTTTCATCATTTTCTCCCTACAAGGTGTATCTCTTAATTCAAATGTATGCAATAAAAAGCATTCCCAAAGTATATCATATCTAGTTAACCACATTAAGTATTCCCTAAATGGAAAGGTCATTGATATTGGATGGGTTTCTCAATTGGAACAGAGGACTCTATCTCCGAGGAATTTTTATAGCTGACATCCATATGTCTTAATTCCATATTGTTTAATGCAGAGTACTTTTTGGTAGATACATTAAACAGCATAATAAATTTAAAAAAAAAAAAGGAGAATTAAAAATAAGAATCCTTCTTCATTTGCTTCAAGTCTTGTTTTAGATTTTGTTTGGTTGGACAGTGCAAAAAAAAAAAATTCTATTAGGTGACCTTTGACAGCATTTCAAGACCACACATGCAAATATCTTGAAATCTGAGTGTGCTGCACACTAAGGAAAAAAACCTTTAAACTGAAACATGATAAACCAATAATTGAAAATCCTGGTGTTTGGCTGAAGTTAAATAGATATTTATAAGATTTTATGCAGTTACTAATTTTGACTTCTGCTCTGTCATGTAAAACTCAGTATTCACAGATTTCATAAGGTATCAAGGTAGTTTCCAAATTACTCATTTTTTTTCCATTCCAGAGGTAAAGATTTATTTAGGGCAACTTGAAAGCAAAACCATTTTCTCCTACATTCAGACCTCATGCAGGGCAGTTATTATCAGAATATGTTTTCCTTCTCAAATGCCTCCACAGCGCATTGCCTGTCCCATGTGCCCCTCTGCACAGCTCCTACGTCTGCTCACCCTTACAAGGAGAGCCCTGAGGACAGGCCTTGGTGGCCTTCAAGTGTCCCAAGGAGGAAAAAGGAAACAATAGCCCACGGGAGGGCTTGTTTTAAAAGCATTCCAGCCTGCTTCTGGGAACAAAGCCGTGTATATGTCAGGGTGAAGAAAAGGCTACAGAAATGCAACACTCTGAAATTTCAGAAATTTCTAGAAATGCTAGCACCATCATCACTAGATGTACATTACTGCTTCTGAGGTTATGATTAACCACCATAATGATACTTTGGGGAGTATAAAAATAACATGTGAGTGGTTTTCACCATTATTCTCATGAATAGAGTAGAAATTGTCCAAAGAGAAAACAGTAAAATGTCGTGCAGGGGAAGCTGTAGCAGTGCTCTGCGGTCCCTTCTCTTATATCCAAGCCTGAACTCAAGTGGGGCAGCACCCCACTGGTCTTTGGTGGCTCCTTCTTGTGGTTCTTTCTCTCTGAAGTTGCTTTACCCAAAACAGTCAAACAATCCTGACCAGGGAGAGATCACTTCACTGCTCTCAGACAATCCCTGATTACCACCACTCAGACTACAGTGCTCAGAGGAGGCAAGGAAATTGGTGGGGGGGAGGGAAGGAGCAGACAGTAGCAGTCTTTAATTTAAGATACTGGCAACCTTGTAGTGAAAATACTGGAAAACTTCAGCAAGGAGCTGGAACAGTCTTTTCTCCATGTTTCTTGAAAAGGCTAACCTGGCTAAAATAAAATGTTTGTTTTTACAAAGCCAGACTGACTAATTTAAAAAGGGGTTTTTAGTCAATCATTTCTTTCAGATGTGACTGTAACAACAGTTTGAAAAAACTGCATGGAATTATGCACGAGGTAAGAAGAGGTCTTGTGTTTCAGGTGAAAAGAGAGATTTTGTGCACAAGGCAGCATTAATCTTAGGCCCGAACAGCAACCTTTGATCAGCAATGTCTTTTTCCTACCTTCTGTTTAAACAAAGAAGGAAAGAGACTATCACAGTGCTCCTTAAAATGTACAAATAATTTCTTGTCCTGAGTTTGCTTTGCATCTCCATTGATTCTGCTGATGAGAATTTTGCTGCTGCTGCAGAATCACACAAGGGTACCTTCCCCTGCACAAGGGTAGCGGCAACAGCTTCCTCCGAGCAAGACCTTTCCTGCTTCGCCTTTCAGGTCATGCTGCCTCACTGATATTTAAATTTTTTTAAATGGCTTAGCATGCACTTCTGAGTCCTAATCTTTAGACAAACTCTTGGTTCACCTTCTAGCCCTAGACTCCTCCAAGACCAGCCGCACATAAATATTGTTACTTAAAGCTACTCAGATCAGGAGAGACCTATTCTGTTCAGCCTTTCTTTCCCCCTCCCTTTTTTTTAAAAACAAGGGCAAACTGTTTTATATCAACAACCATCTGTGAGCCTGTCTTTTAGGCCATCAAACTCTTCCATCCATTACCAAGAGCCTTCCTCACCTCCGCTGCATGACAGCGCAATAAAGATGACATACTAATTCAATGACTTGTAATTTCAGCTAAACAAAGACAAGTGCTGCAGCTTCTCCTTTTGTATTTTGGTGCCATATCGGTGAAGCCAGCTATGCAAACATAGCACTGGGAGGGTTTTATGACAGCAGTTGAATGGGGAGAGTAGCTTGGTGTTGCTTTTTTATGGGTTTTGGCTCCATGATATTTGGCTCGGTGCTGCTGGCCATTGCCATTGTGTCTGGATTCTATGTCAGCAGCAGCTAATTGTTCCAATAATGTTTATCATAGGGATCCACCAGGGAGCTGTATATGTGGAGATAAGCTACAGGGCAATGATACTCACTATCTTACTGATCTCTATACACAGTGCATTTGCTTCATGCCAAAAAGCTCTTTAGGTTTCCAGTCTAAAAAAGAAAGGGGAAAAAAAGAAAGGGGGAAAAAATAACAGCTTAATCATTGTGCCAACAATAGTGTCTAAGGGGATGTAATCAGGTTCCTCTGATAATCTTAGTAACACATGAAAGTCATGCGCAAAAGCAGTAATTGAAGTAGTTGGTTCTTTCTACCACCTGCTGTTGAAGTCACAGGTTAATCTAAATGAGGTCCCCTTCCTATGAAGTAGGATGCAGGGCACTTTTTAAACCATGAAAACGTCTTATGCAGGCTTTGCAAAATAATAAAGAAACAGTTCATTAAATGAAAAGTATTAAGTATCCAGTGCTTGCTCAACATTTCATACTGCTATCAGGTGCTATATCCAAGTGGAAAAGCCATTATAATGTTTAAACCCCATGCACACTTCAGTCTGCATGTGGAAGCAGACAAAAGGAGTTTTTCAGGCAGATGCCCCTAAATAACTAGACATTAGGGAGCCAGTGTAACAGGTAGTAAGAATGTGACTGGCATTTAGGGCTTCTTTTTGACCCCCACAAATAACACAGAAATCAATTTCTAAGGACATAATGACACACTTTTATATATATACTGGTAGATAATTTGCATTCTTAATTCTCTTACAAGTTCTTCACATTATTTCAAGGATTAAAAAATAAACAGTTGAAGATTTGAGCTCTGAACTGGTCAATTTTACAGTTTTTTCCTATCTGTGTTTTGATCCAGAACCCAAATATAGGACAAAAGCAAAAAAATGAAAATGTCATTGTGGTTAAGAACCACTATAATTACAAACACTCTTTGTACCTTTTAGTGTAATAAATGACTGATAATTAAAGCCTCAATGCTGTGGCTGTATTAACAGCTAACTATTATTCTTACTGGCCCTGTGAAGTTGCCCCAAGATCTCTGCCACACACATTATTAATCTGCTTAAGTATTAGGTGCATAAACTCAGCAGAGTTAATAAAATGCTATAGCTTCATCTCCAAAGTACAGAAATCCCTCCCTTATGGACAAGTCCTGAAGGATTTAATAAGGATACCACTAGTTATTTCCTATAGAAATTACTCCGAAATAATTTACATAATTTGAGAAAATGATATACTTCCTACAGGCTTTTGAACCATCCTCAGGGATTCTGTAGCAAAGATAGCAGACTTTCTGAAATTCTATTGGATATTATAATATTCTACTATATTCTAGAGAAATCTTCCATGAATCTTCTCTGAAGTCAAACCGATTCTGTTGCTGGGAACAGCAGGTTTTTGAGTATTTTCTCTCTTTTGTTTCTTGCCGTACACAGTGGCTACATCAGCATTATCAAATAAAGCTGCACACTGGGAGTGGATCTGTAGAGCCAAACAGCTGGGGCTGAGGATCCAGAATTCACATTATACACATTTTTGGGTGGTGGTTAAAACAGGCTAGTTTTAGTGTGGTGCCATGGACCAGCTGCTGTGGACTAAATGTGCTCCTAAAGAGTGTCTTTTGCTTTAGTTTCACATGAAATTGAAGTATGTGGGGATGTTTCTCTTCAAAAGCACATCTATTGCACAAACGAACAGGTTAATGCAGGCAGGTTAATGCAGACACACCAGCATACCAGTGTCTTCTGTGTACCAAATAAGCCATACACCATTATTACTTCATTGGGAGGAATTGTTTTTGTGAGAAATTGGTGAAAGTGAAGCCAGAGTACAACACGTTAGAAATATTTCAGTCATAAAATAAGAAACAAGTCTTCAAATGCATTTACATCTACCACAACGACTGAACACATAACAAAACAATACAGCAACAAAGTCCAGAGAATTGTGGTTAAAATTGGAAAACCTCATGCCAAAAACCAAGGCTATATTTTTATAGTTATTCATAAGCAGTGAACAAAATGAACTGATCATTCACTTGTTTTGGTTTGCTCTTTCAGGGTTATCCTGACATAGACAATACAGCCAGGAAAAGTATGACTGTGTATCATTGACGGAAGATTAAAAAAAAACCCAAACCAAAAAAAAAAACCAAACTAAAAATGTAAAGTTTTAAGTTTTTTTCAAGATGCCAACTTTCACCAACTTTCTTAGAAATTTTGAGACACCTCAGATTTCCCTGTGTTACAAGAAAAGCTAAGCACACACACACAGATCCTGCAACCATCAAAGTAATTGTAAGTAAAAGCAGAATGTAACACAGACTGTCATTCAATAAGGAATATGATGATGACTGGAATTGTGCAGCCTACATGGACTTCTGAGATTCCCTTGCTGCATAGCCCAAGTGATATATTTTCGTTTTTCACATCCATCTTGCTTTTTATATTAGAAATCAAGGCCTGATTCTGCCATCATTGGTCACAATGAGTAGTACCTGACTCTGCAAGTAATCCCTATTGATTTCAGTATTAATTCCTGTTAAATGCTGTTCAAATGAGAGAAAAGGTGCCACTAAGGAGAAGCCAGAAGGATTTATGTACTGTTTAATCTTATTTCAGCTGGGTTTTTTTCCCCTCCATGTTGGTGTGTGCATTCTTCCAGCTCTCTATTTCAATCCCCTTCCTTTTGTCCCTAGCCCTTTTCAGATCATATGTGCTGTTCTCTCCCTTCCTGTCCCATCCTCCCTCTCTGCCCCCTACCCTCCCCTCTGAATCTCAAACTCCACTGCTTACATTTCCAATTGTCAGCAAAGAGACAGGCCAGAGCAGGTCCAAATCCACCATGCTGTTTGTTCCCTGTTTCCAAACTGCACAAAACATTGTTGGACCTCTGTCTATGCTTGCCAAGCTCCCAATATCCCCTTTCCCTGCTTGAAATGGGCTGTGAAGGACAAAAGTATGTGTAGAAGTTTCAAAGATCCATGAAAGTAACACTCCCAAATCTGCCTTCGATCTGTATGGAGGAGCAAGATGTTGCACATTAACCACTTTGCCTTCCAGTTTCCATACTCAATACAGGGTTAACTCCTGTGACCTTGCTTTCTTAACACATATAGGAATATGCAAATTGAAAATAAACACAGAAACAACCTTCCAAAACAAAATGCTCATTCATGTTCCCTAAGGGATAGGTTAGAGAACACCCTGTCTTTGATGACTAAATTGAAGAAATACAGGATCAGAGATCCAGCAGCCTTATTCTCCTGTTTTCACTGTCCCACTAGAAGTGAGTTCAGATTCCACTCACTGTATTATGTTTAGAGGAAAAATAACATACTGAAAAATGGAGCAAAATCTATATGAGGTATTTCAAAAGCCTTTCCTCAAGGACCTCACCCTTTTAACATGTGCTAATGCAGAGGTTTCTAAAAGAAGCAGCAACTAGGTTTGGACGTGCAACTCAGATTCCAGTTCATCCATATTCTTGACTGCTGAGTTAACTTTTTAAAGATCTACAACCATTAGGAACAATTCAAACTATATTGGCATCTCCTATTTCTTGTACTTGGCCTGAGTTCATTCTTCTCCTCCGGGAGATGAATCTTTCAAGCTTCAGTTTTCCATTTCACTGCTCTAGTGGCTTTCTACAACACTTGCAGAGCCAGGACGGTGGATTTGTAGCTTCTGAATGAACTATAATTGCTTGTACCATCTTCAGAATATCAATCTTCAGGACTTCTCCTATTTACTAGTTTATTCCTAAAATAAACTTGGCTTTTAAGCGCCAGATGGCTTTTCCACAGCAAGATGGCTCAGGGTACTACCAATATTTATTCCACTCTCTCAGAGAAATTTCTGGTTGGATTCTGCTTAAAATAGGTGATGGTTGCTATCAAATACATGTTTTTAACTTCCTCCTGTTTAACACTTTACAGCATTTAAATACTACCAGACTTCTAAATGCCAGATACAGATAATATTTATTAAATAAAATGAAAATATGCCCTTACCTATGGGTAAAATGAATGAAATACATGCTCGATTTAGAATAAATGAGAAAAAGTCATGTGTAACCACTGTGAAAATTATTTTTTATAAGAGGAAAAGAAAACATAATAAAAGCTAGTGAGCATTTATATTCGATTCTAGAAGTGTTTCTGAGGGAAAAATAGTAGATTTTTAAAGCAAGTCATTTATGAGTAGACAAATAAATGCATTTTTAGGGGAGTTTTTAATGTGAATGATGAATGTTATAGGAAAGAGCAGTGGTTGGCCCCTTCTACGCTGTAAACCAAAGAACCCTACAGTCCACTTAAGCACAATTATAGCAGTAATTGTACAGGAAAAATAGGAAAGGGACTCTTTAAAACAGTCCCAACTGTGCCTGAGAAATTTGTGCAAAATTATTTTTAAAGCCCTTAAAGAGTATACCTGTTTAAGAACAGGATGTTTCCTTTTTTAATTTCTGCACTATTAACACATTTTTCAGCTAAGCTCTGATGCCAATATTGTTATTGTTAAAATGGCAACATGCAGAGCTGTTGGAACTATTGCAAATAAATATTTATCTGCCAAGCAGTGTTCTGGGGTGAAGCATATTTCATTTAAAGAGCACATAGAAGAAAATTCTTACTCATCCTAGCAGCACTGAAATGCTAAGCTACAGGACTATTTTCTTATTTCTCAGAGTATGTATCTACTTCCAGAATTACATCTAGGAATTATACCTAGTCACCAAAAACTACTATAATTTCTTACATTCATAGAACTTCCTAGGAATACTTTTTCCATTTTGATAACCAAAAAACCAGCAAATTGAGAAAATAATAAATACCCAAAAAGGCCCAATAAAGAAAGGTAACAGTTTAATGTCTAATGCAGGTCAACAGCATGTGTGTAAAGCAAAGCTTTAAAGTTGTCACAGAGCTTCAGGTAAGGGTGTGAGCAGGACTGGCCCTCCTACCTGCTCTAATTTATTTCACCTGCAAATGGTCCTCCAGGTTATTTACTCTGGACAGGTGCCCTCTTAGCTTTGAGACAGACTGAGGAGTAAATGGTAGCTCAATCAGCTTTATATCAGAGCACTCTTCTCCTAACAAGAGAAGCCAGACTACAGTCTGTAGCCATGACCAGATTGTAGTGAAAGAGGGATTTACATAACCACTTCATGTTGTGCATCCACTCTGCTCTCTGCTCAGTTTATGTTAGGTGACTTATCCATGGGTCCTTCCCATGGGGAAGCAAGAAAAGGAGCTGCTACTAGGAGCTTTAAAAACTTAAACCAAATGCAAATGACTACATTAGCTCCTGTTTGTAGTCATTTGGGAGAAATGGGAGCCATAAAATAACTCTATAGATATTACAAATAAAATCTTCAATTCAAAGTCTAAATCAAATCAGAAAAAAAAATAGAAGACTTGCAGCATTTCACTAATTTCAGCTGCTCCGTTTTTGTAAAATCATGCTAGCACAGAAGAAAAGAGATATGAATTAATTTCTTCGGTATAAGCAATTCCTATTAATTTCTGTGGAAGCTTCATGAATCAAGGGTAATAGACCACCATTAAGATATATGAAACTGAAAAGCTGTTGACTTTCAGAAATCGGTTAAACTAGGCTAGCTGAAAGACAAGTTAATATATTTTTAATTAGATCTCCATTTGCTCAAGATAAAGATTGCAATCTCAGTGTGAAATGTATCTCAAAATATCGAGCCAAACATGTGGTCAGAGAAAAGCTATTTCCTAATGTGCTAAACATCTACACTCAGACTAAGGGGACTGACTAAATAAGAAATCCTTGCAAGATTGATTACCTAGATAGTAAAATATCTGTGCACCTATTTACATCTATGTGATGTAAATAATATAAAAAAGCACAAAAATAATATAAACAATAATAACTATAAATAGTCTAAAATTACCTAGCTATTGCCTAGAACTGCTTGCTATTGGTGAAGAGAGAAATCCTTTGACTGGAAAATAACTTTAAATATTAACTAAATTAACTACACCATTAAATTCTAGTTGTTGCTAATAAGCATTCCAAAGCATGTTATTCACACAAATGCAATTTGATATGTTGTGATTTTAAGCAAGTAGAAAATAAGGAACTATTGGCCCTAGTTCAGCAAAACTGTCAAAAGCCAGTGATGAGTCAAAGGCAACTCTTTCTCACTCTGAAGACTGAAACACCTCCTCTTTGAGACGTGTTAGGAACAGCAGGCTATCTGCAAAAGTCACATTGTCACGGTGAGAAGAAAAACTTGGTGATATGTGATATCCATATATTTTCATCCCCTAAAGAGGCTAGAAAACCCATCTGATCTACCTACAATGCATCTGGAAATGAGATGACAGATCTCCAGTTCCTGTGAGACCACATCCCTGTCTAATGGGGCAAGCCAAGAGAAGGTTGACCAGTTTCAGCGTGCGCAGACGAGCAAGTGCCGTCTCCCACAGTGACTCAGGAGCAACCTAGGAAAAAAGAAATCTTTTTATACCTTACCTTTTAGAAGAAGGTTCTGTGTACAAGTGGGGTGGACCGAAACCGAACTCCTCACCAGCTAGCTGGGTTCCCAAAATTCAATGCCTGTGTTAGATTACACAACTGGCAAAATAAAACTGATGCAGATTCTTGAATTAGCTGGCTGTGAGGCAAGGAAGTAATGATTTATAGTGTTCATGCTTCTCATTTTAGCTTGGATTTTTCATGAATTTTAAAACTGTCATTGGCTTCATTTGGCATTTGCTCTTTTCTCACTACATACACTCTACCAGATACATAATTTAGAATTCCGCAACTACAATTTAAGTAGAAAAAAAGGAAAAAGAGAGATTCATTTTCTTAGAGCCTTCTTAGTGCCTTAAAACAAAGCTCTGGGTTTTTAAGAACCTAGATAAAGGAAAAAGGAATAATTTTTTAAAAATTGAAATAAAAGAGTACTAATCAAGCTATACAAAGGACCTAAAGGTTATATATTGCCCCCTTCACTCTGTTTTAAATATGTGCGACCAAAATATCTGTAACCAAAATTCTGAGAGGATGAAAGGCAAAGCCAGTCAGTCTGCCTTTATTGTGTATGGATTTACCACTAACACTCTCATCTTATGCTTGAACTTTGGGATGTTGAAGACGGATAAATCCTTCACTGTAATAACTTCTCTGCCTCCAAATATGATGCAGAAAACCAGAAATATGCTGGTACCAAAACTACAGTGAAGATCCCTGGAGCCAGGTGTTTTAGATAAGATCATCAGCCTTGAATTTATCTGACTTTCATAACAATACTTTGTAGTACATTTTCAGCTTCTGTTCTCCATTATGGCAGGGATACCAAGCCACAGGGAATGCTGTTGGTGGGGTTCAGGGGCAGAAAGTAGAAGACAGTCTAGTGGGTAGTGAAACAGCTAAAAGATTTGTGACTTGCCTACATGGCAAAAGGTTCTAAGAAATCCCCCTTGCACATGCTAGAAAAGATGCACACATGCCAGGCTTATTGGATTTAAAGGAGAAAAGGTTTCACTCCCTGAAGACTGGGGGCAAAAGACCAAAGTAGCTGAATTTTGTCTGTAGGTTACAAAGGAAATATATTTTATCAGAAGAATATATTTGAGAGTCTGACCTTTATGAGGGGAAATACAGGTCTGGCACTGACAATTTGTTATTTATATAGTAGCATAGTAGCAGTCGTAGTAGCAGAGTAGTAGCAGTCCTGATGTCATTATTAGGTGGCACTTTGAAGCCCACCTTGAAAGACTTGGTCCTTCACACTGTCAGTCTTTTCTCCAGTAGTGTCATTCAGCCTGGGATACACGTAAATATGATTGATCACATTTCTGAGTAACAGAGCTCTCATTATTATCACTGACTTAAAGCACCAGCTATGCCAAATTTGCATCTCCGAAGAATATTTGGGATACCATGTGGTGAGCCTTGGGCAGAATGATCAAAAGCTGGAGGTATTTTTCACACAATTTCTACATCCTTGTGATGGATTTTTCTGGCATTTTCATGTGAGATTTGGAGACATTTTTCTGACTAGACGACAGGACCATGTATTTAAGGATTCTGCCCAAAAGTGACAGTTGGCAATCTACTTGTAACAAACATCCCACTGGTTTGGGCAAGAAATTAGACACATTTCCAGTAGTAACGCTAGTTTGAGAAAAATTGAGATAACCCAATGAGAAGGAATCAAGATGGAAATAGTAAAGATTGCTCTTTGGATGACCTTTTCTAAATAGTAGATAAGATTTCTCCAATTAAATCAACATATTTACATAAATATTAAGCTTTCTAACTGAGTGATAATCAGTTATTTTCCTCTGAAGCAGACAAACGGAGTTATTAAAAATACATCAACTGTTTGGGGCAAATAGAAAGGATCAGCTTCCCCTTTCTACACCACTGGAGCCTCTTAATTGTCATGTGCTACACAAACAAGTGTAGAACAGAGTCTGAGCATGCAATCCAGCGACCCCAGAAGGCAAGGCCTGTATAAAGAAATTTTCAGTGCATTTCTCCACCCACGCTGAATCTACTTATTTACTCTGACAAAGTAGAAAACAATTTTTAAAAATGGTACTTTTTGCACTAAAACACACTTCCAAACATGTTGTAATGTTTTATGCTTGGTTCTGACTAATATGATTAAACATCTAGTACAATAATTAGATTAGACTCACTTCACAGCCCCACTTAAATTCAAATTCCTTCCTCTGTCCAGAAAGTACAAAATATGACGTACCAAGATGTATGCAAAATTTCCTGGTTATTAATCCTTTTAGTATCTATATGGCAGAACAGTTACTCTGAGATCAAGATAAAAGTCCAAAAAGCTGTTCACTTTTGCTGCCACTATAAAAGTATCTTTTTGTCTACAAAGCCTCAGACAGCCACTGGGGCCAAGCCAGGATTCCTGTAGTGAAACAATCGACTTGGCATCATGTTGACACATATAAACAACAGTCTGTCAACAGGCCTCACATTAGTGACAGAACATTTTTGGCAAAACAGTAGCATCCTTCTGGGCACTATGGCAATAACAGCCAGTAGCATCCATTCATGCCTTCACTCTACAGCACAATATTAATTAAAAGATTATAACAGTGACACTTACCCAAGAAGCTAAAAACCTGCAGAAACATCCATGCAGGAGAGGAGATTGTTTATTGAATGGGAACATGCCTCTAGCTGCATTTTCATACAGTAATTTTAGACATACACACTGTATGTAACCCCTGTCAGTTCACAATTAGTAGACAAATGTAACTGCTTGCTTGCAAATGGCCTTGTGAAGTGTATACACACACACACGTGCCATCAACTTATGTAAATCAACTTCTCTCCAGCCTGAACCAAAAAGCACAAAACAAATAGCATTGTTCATGAGAATAAGCAGTGCTGTAGGCTTTTCCCTCTGCTTTTATTTTTTTAAATGAAGGTCCAAATTAAAAGAAAATCGCAACTTTTGATGTTTCTATATATTGCCTTTTTTATGTCTTCTCTAACACTAAAAATGTGTATAAGGGAGTTTTTATGTATGCTGAATATCTGTCAATGAGTTAAAAAGAGGTATAAAAAATATTTCATCTAGTTTATGTCTTTAACATAATTGCTCTGCTTTTCAACTTTTTTAAAGTCCTTTAAATATGTGTAATGCTTATTAATAATCCTTTAGAGTCAATGGATCAAAATTAGTGGTAATATATAGAAGGGAACTTGGAAGGATGGTGGAACATCAATTACCTGCTGGCAGCTGGTGGAAGCTTAAATAGTAAGAAAATATGAGGTGCAAAGGAAAGTGGATGGCATCCAAGGACCCCAGAAGAAGCATGACATCGGTTTTGGAAGCTGTATATGCAAATTAGTAGAGTAGTTTGTCTGGACTAATTATCCTTACTGAGATACCCCACACCGTGCTGCAAAGGAATGCCCTGGGCTCACGAGACAGGAGATATAATGCATGTGACATTCACAGGCCCAGCACAGGAACCCAAAAAAACATGGCTGGGGAAAAAGGGAGGAGAGACCTTTGGAGGTCATGTAATTCCCTGACACAGTACTTTATGACTAAACCATCTCAGACAGATATTTGTCCTTGCCTAAGTATTCAGTAGTGCAGATTCTGTAACATTTTTGTACATTTTAGTTAAGTCTCCCTGAAAATTTTCGAGTAATATCTCAACTCTTACCTTAGTCCCATGGAACAGCGGTCTTGACGTTCTCATTATTAAGTATCTGAAGGGCACTCTGGCCTTCTTCAGGCTGAATCAAACCAGTTACTCTAATCTCACTGGATTCAGAGCAACAGGTACGTGAATATAAGGACACCTATTGCCAACAGCAAACAGAGAGTTGAAGTGTCTCTGACATGTTATCCCTCTCCTATTGCAAGGCTGGATGGTAACCTGAGCTTTGCCATTGAGTTAAACACATAAACCCTCTTCTCAGGAAGGAGGAAAGAGTTCATTTTCTCTTTTAAAACAGCTGGTGATAAACTTATGGTTTGAGCATGCGCTGCAGAGTGTGTCCCAAATGTCAGACTACAGGTTAGCCAGGGCCTCTAAGGCAAGATAAGGAGAAAGCAAGCGAGATTATGGGATGCTTCACACAGGAACATTCATTTTAAAAATCCATCATCTGATTTTCAGTTTCAATTTGGAGATTTCTTTGCAAATTGCACCACCTGTTTTGGTTTTTTTGTTTTTTTTTTTTTTTTTTTAAAGTAAAATGGAGAATCTAAGGAAAAAAGGTTCTCTTTTGGAGCCCAGGTCCCTCACCACTGAGCTTCATATACTCTCCCTGTCCCTTCACCTAGAGCTGCCTGGCAACCCTGTTTCTAACGAGGTGAAGAGGTTGCAATAGCCAAACTGGTTTCAGCTGGGTACTTGAATGCTCTTCTCAGACGACCATGTTGTTAGAGGGTTTCAATCTATCTGGTCAGAAAATATCAGGCTCAACCTCTTCCTTTTTAGGTGCAAATCTTCTAACTATGGGAATATTATGTTGGGTGTTTTTCTGAATCTGTGTCTTCCAGACTGAGAACTTAATTTTTAACAATAATGGGAGGAACAAAGCCAAACACATCTCTGAGACTTGCAATTAAGAGTGATAAAATTAACTATTTTTGGCCAGATTCTTCCTCTCCTCCATGTGCACATTTTACTGAATTCATTATATGCCTGCCAGGAGTGCACGATAAGATCTAAAATAACACTTCATTGAAGTGTTTTTTCTCTCTGTGGGAGACACAAGTTACCTACAGAAGAGCACAAAGACCACAGCACCTGGGACAGTTCAAATGACAAGTTAGGTTCCTTTTTTTAACCAGCATGCTGTATCATAACACACTTCCATGTGCTGAAATCGAAGCAAAGGAAAGAGTTATTAATTAATGAGGGATTGTAAGACTCACCCGTGCAGCCCCTTTCAGCTATCTTTGTAGAGTATAAACCAAAGAATTAATATTTAGGGAAAAATACAAAAAAAAATTAATGTACAAGGAATAATTATATCCTTAGAAAATTTAAACATTTTGGATGATACTAATTGAGATCTACATTTTTTTTGTCCTGTAGGAAATCTCAGCATTTCTGGAATTGTGATTTCAAACTGAGGTTTTGAAATTCCAATATTTTGATTTTGGGATATCAATATGTTTTTTCTAGGATAAAAAAGACATTTTTTTGCATCGTTACATTAGAATATTTCATTTTGATGGATCAAACCAGTCTAAAAAGGTTTGCTTCAAGTACATTCACAGTTGAATAGATTTTTCTTGTTGACACTTCTTGCTTGGATCTTATAGTTATTACTGAGTCTCTGATTTTTCATGCTGGGTTTCCAGTCTAAACATTGCTTCAAGAATTTAAGTAACATGGCATCCCTAAACCTGCTTAGCTTAAAAAAAAAAAAAAAAAAAAAATTTCTGAAAGTGATGAGTGATGTAATCAGCTGGAGATCTTTACTCATCAAAGTAACAGTGGTCTGGCCTACAGCTATCATATCACAGTGAAATACTCTAGAAAACAGCACTGGAGTGCTATTCAACCGATTGGAACTGTACATTTAGGATCTCACCTTTGAACTAAAATGAGATACCTTGACTTTTCAATTCGAAAGTTCAGTCAGGAAAACATGCCACAAAATAAACCCAAACCAGAAAACCATGTGACTCTGTGGAAATTTCATTTCCATGGCAAAGAAATGGTCAGTCAAATGTGTGTCAGAGGTAGTTGAATGTTGGAGTTTTGCAACAGTTCATTCTTCCACTATCCGGTGGGGAAGGGAAAGGATGGGAAGGGAAGAACTAATTAGCAAAATATACTAAGATTTTTCCAAGATAAATGTCTAAAAGAAGGATACCTAGACATCTCTCAATTTCAGCTGCCTGTCTTTCATAGGTAGCACTCTCAAGGTCTGCACAGTTATTCTCACAATAAAAGAAAGAAAAAAAACTGTACCTGAAGTTTAGGCAGGTATTTCCTGGGCTTGCAACTTTTACAGATAGAATGTTGTTTATATTTTTTTTTCTTTTTTTTTTTTTTTAATCCAATTCCCTCTAAAAACCAAAAGAATACAAACATGCTTTTTTGTTATAGGGTTTCAAGTTTACTCTTCTGCTGCTGGGTCTCAAAGGAAAACGTCACAAGAAAGGAATTAAAATGACTCTTCAGGGGCTCAGAAAACATGAAATAAAAAGGCTTCAAATGATGAAATGTGTAGAGTGATTTCTGGTGGTTTGTGAAAGTTTTATTGAGCGTTAACTAGCACAGTGATACGGTAGCACTCAGTCTCAATTCGCCCCCTCCCAGCCTTTTCTCTCCCCTGTTGTTCAAATGTCATAAGCTTTTTACATTTCATATGAGTTTCTTCTGACATTGAACAGAAGTGAGAAGGCTGAGAAAAAACTTCTTAAACTATCAGCTTTTCTTGTCTCACTGTCCTTATGTTATACGTGGATGGTTCTTATCCATGACAAGTTAGATAGAAATACAGCCCTGAGTCCTGGGTCTTGAAATTACTTGATGCAGGGCACTGTTGGAAATGCCCAGTTGTCCTTTGTCTTCAGCTATTTAGACATTTAACACTCATTGATTTTACTTGGGACTGTGCAGGTCTACATGCAAAACAAAATTAGTCAGTGAGAATAATGTGAATGTTGTTACTTTTTTTTAATATACTAAATGATAATATAAAAACAATGCCAATTTCATGAACAATCCCAAGTTCCCTTGCTTAGCAAAATAAAAAGAATTGTAGATACGGTTCAGTTGACTAACAAACACTTATTTACAACATAGCCCAAGAAAAGCTACAGTTTGTATTCCAGTTAGAACAATTTATTTATCAGGACTCAGATTTTCAAACACAAATGTTCAGAGATTCAAATTCTCATAGCAGCAGGAATAACAGCATAGTACATATATAACTCTGGGACATATTATGCACATGATCCAGTATATTTCTTGTTTGTTCTGTGATATGCAAAAGGACACCACCTACAACTCTCAAAAATTAGTTTCAAATGTCTTAAAAACCTGTTAGCTAGTACCTTTCATCCAAAACAAGAGACCTTCCAACTTTTGTGTACGGCACTTAGAAAGTTCTGGCAGCTCTTTAGTGTAACCTTTAGTTTTAGACTTTAGTGGGTGTATGTAAAATCTAAAATACAAAGAGGAAAGCTTGTCATATTCCATGTCCTGACAAACAAACAATATTATATTAGCACAATTTAAATACACATGCAAAATAGCTTAGGAAAATATTTCTCAAGTTTTTACTGGAAGCTACTGTCTAAAAAAAAAAAAAAGTAGCATGGTTTATTCAAGCACAATTAAAGACAACTGTCCTGGAAATAAGCTGTATCACTGCACTTGTGTTTGTCACATTCTGACAATCTTTAAAATGATCAATAAGTAAGCCCAATGTATAATAATTCATTAAAATCAGCCTTACTTATCAACATCTTAGCTTGTTTTGACCTCTGTAAAATTTCTCCTGTGCACCACTTGAGGTTTTTAAAAATAAGTTTCAAATATGTCCTAAGAAGTACTTACTACAATATACATTATCTAAAATGAGTGATTCCTGCATGGCTTTGATAGGAACTTGAATCAGGGAAGATACCTAGCAAAGTCATATAACCCTTGACTTCAAAAATCTTCTCTCATTTTAGATACCTACAAATGGAATATACTTTGCCCTGTGGTGGTGACTCTGAAAATATGCTCAGGTGCTCTTCACTACAGTTCATCATTTACATTTATCTGTTGGGCAAGTCTTTCCTATATAAAATTAGAAAATGAATAACCACTTAAAAAAAATTTGGTCTACCAATTTTTTGCTGGCCATTGCACAACAAAATGCTAAATTGTGTCAGAGAGTGAAATTTGTATGAAACCAAGAGTGAGGCACTTCATGGAACACGCACTACAAAACTGGAGTCCTCAGCCAACTGGGTAGAGTACTTACGGTGCTTTTAATGGAAGCAGAAAAATGCCACTCCCATTCCATTTCAGTTGTTTTTTTTAAAAAAAGTGAACTGTTCAGAAGTTTTTTGTTTCAAAGATTTCCCAAGATGCAATATATTTTTGCTAAATCTAGGAGTGCTGTTTTATCTCCAGGTAGTTGCATTTCAGGAGTGTGTGCCTGTCTCGGTGTGTGCTGGGGGTGCTGAGTGAGCAGAGGAGAAAGTGCAGGGAGTCCAGTCAGTTGTAACCTGGGCAGTGCTGCTGCTCTGCCACTCTGGAGCTCTGGCACCACCCCTGCTCGCCCTACCAAGCACCACACTGGCATTCACAGGTAGAAAAGTAATAGTTGTGTTCTCAGTCATAAAACCAGCAGCCACAAAATTTTAGTTTTGTGCTGTGTTTTTCCCTGTTTTTTAAAACCTGAAAAACAAAATGTTGGATGAAAAATACTAACATAGTGTTCATAACAAATACTACTGAAAAAACCATTCTGTCCAAACACATTTTTTAAAATAAAAATCAATAAGGCAGTTCTAAATGGGTATTATGCTCACATATTTTTAAAAAACAACATTTTAGAACAGCTTCTATTTCTGATGAAACTTTTGATGCCATAGATATAGATTCACTGAGGGTTTTTTAATTCAAAATATATTATATTTTCCGTTAGTGGTGTCAGTTGTAGATTTTAATGAAATAAAGTCCTTATAAGATTAAGTTAATGTATATTTATTACCAGTGGAAGTATTCTTTTAAGGTTCCACAGGAAACAATGAATTCTTTATGGTTCTCCACTCTATTGTCCATGACTTTTCTCAATGTCCTTTTCAATTTACATGTAAACTTTATATTGAAAGATTTGAAAGTTTGATTCTATTTGAAAAACTAGAAAGTGTCCAAAAATCTCTTTATTTTGAAGGAACTCCTGGGAAAAGTAGGATTGTTTGCTTTTAATGTTCATATGACCCACACAGCATGCTAAATGCATAACCACAATACATGCCATTAAATGTTAGCTGTTACTTCAACAGCTTCTTCTAAATGAGGATGGGAAGGGACACAAACAGTTGCTTAAGATGAGGGTTTTAGAAACACCCAAGGCATCTAGGCAGCAAATTCCCATTTAAATTCAGCAGAAGTTGGGACTCTGACTCCCCTGAGCTCTATTAAAAATGTCCCCTCCCCCTCGATTCACAAACGCGTTTGCTCCATTAGTTTGATTTTGATTAATTAACAGTGCTTTTAGGCTTTCCATGCATGAATTTATCAAATGCAACCAAACTGAAATACATCAGTTATTTCCTCTTTTAAGCATAAAGGAACTCGGCATTATTTCAAAGTGTTTGTAAATGATGGCTTAATAGCTCCTAATGCATCATGGCCCAGTTTTTACAAGTTGATTATGAAATGCCCATGCAGTTTAGAAAATCAAACGGCAGCCCTTACAACCATGGCTCATGTTAATTGAATAGGTAAATTACACTCTTTAGAGCAGGGTGATACATACGACAATAAAATCCTAACAATTTACCTCTCCGTGGTTGGGCCCAATGTGACAACCGGCTCTGTGGCTGGGTACAAGTACAGGCAGTAACACATGGTGTTGAGGAATGCTCTCTGGTATAATTCAACGTCAGTGTATCAGCACAGACTGTCTCCGAGGGACAGATCTTCCTTGTGAAAGCACATCCAAGAGTCAGTAAGAAAAAATAATATGTGGGTACTTCCCTTTAGTAACAGTGAATATCTGATAACATATAAGCATACTGAAACCAGGACATGGAAAAATGGGAAGCTGAAATTTTACTAAGAAATACTTAAGTAGGTATTAACCAAAATCCACCCCGATTCTCAGCTGGTCCCAAGACAAACTATAGGGGCTGACAAAGATGAATTACCATTACACCTCATAATTTAATACACTTCTCAGGGTTATACTACATTCTAATAGAACAAAAACTGAGTGTTGCCTAATAAGACCCCAGCAGTTCTGGATGGAATACAAACATGCCAAATACGTCAAAAATAAACCACATTGTTTTCTATGTACAGTCAAATGCAGGAGCGAGAAAAGTAAATGCAGATCCCATGACCAGAATTCCAAATTCTGCATTTTATTTTCTACAAAGAATTCAAGTGGAACAAATTCTGTCTCTAATTTACTAATTAAAAATTCTGATGGGAAACATTGACTGTCAGAATAAAATTGCCACATCTTTTGCCCATCGTGCAGCCTGGTATTAAAGAGGGATCGACCATAGGTCTGAGACCCTCAGGTGTTTTCAAGAGTTAAATGATTACCTGTGCTGTAAGTCCTACCATCACAAAGTCAGAGGACTTTGTCTGGAGCTTCTCAAAGCTTAGATCCCTCTGGAGTTAGTTCATATTTTCCATCTGAGCTTGCATTGAGTCATATTAATAGGCTTTTTGCCTCACCAGTCAAGTAGCAGTACTATTGCACTAGGTCACACCAACATAAAGTAAATAGAAAAGAACTTTGCCTTTATCTTAGTTCATTGCTTGGGCTACAGATAAATTAATATATGCAACTGTTCAAAACAAATAACTTTCAGGCAGACTGGTACATTTTTCAATATCTCTCTTTCAATATTTCATTTTGTTGTATGAGCATCTGACGCACCCATTAAACAAAATGTTATCATCAAAAGCAAGAACTGGGAACACATCACTTCTTTTTATTAATTATTTCTACAGCACTATTTGAGTGATCAGTGTTCAGAAACAGAGAAAAATAGATAAATTGGTGACCATGCGTATTTAGCCAAGAAAAAGCACAAAACATCCAACAGGATTTCTGCTTTGTGTTTTTTTTTTCACAGAAGAAAAGCAAAAATTACTTTTTCCCATTCTGCTATGGGAGCCACCACAACAGCAGTGTAAAGATGCAACATATAAATACCTTCAAAAATTACTATTGAGAATACAGTATGAAAATGAATAAGTAGACAGGAATTACTCAGCTGGAATATGACAGTTCACCCTGGCCAAAGACTTTTAACTCCCCACAAAAATGCCACAGGATCCTTTGATATTCAGATATGTTGGCAGCATATGTGGCTTTTCAACAAGGTATCCCTAACAACCCAATTTTTTAAAATATGATGCTGCTCAGAAACTGGCTTAAGTGGGACTCAAAAGACAGAGTGACTCTGAATATATGACTTGAATGAATGATGGAATGGCTGTTGTCTAGGTTTCAGTGGCAGCCTGTATTTGTGTTTGTGAGTACATGAGGTGTATATAAACTTCTAGTGAGGCTTGCAACTTAGAGAAGCATCAGTGGGGGCTCTGCTTCCTGAGTACAACACTTTTCTGTACTCTCAGTCTTACACAGAATACAAGAACATGAAGACATCCATGAAAAGCAAAAAGGGGTCAATTTCTTTTCCCTAAGTGTCCTAAAGGTCTGTGGCCTGTGTCCAACCAACTCAGGGAGAACGGGCATTGGGAGAGGCAGCCTCCCTTCCCTCCTTCCTACCTCACTGTCCCAGCTGAGCACCTCCAGCTCTTGTCCTGCAAATCCGGGAGCACAGTTCTTCTCTGCCCTTGCAAATAATTCACATCTTTTATAATGCTATTGTTCAGCATGCTCCACATCCTCCACTGGTAAAGTTGCCTGGGAAACAATGTTCATAATTTCTCAAAGCTGCAAGATTTTTTTAAATGGCATTGTAAGTAAATTCTGGTTTGAGAATCAGGAGAAGGCTGCATTTTATTAGAAGGTACAGTCATGTTCCTTACAACTTTTTTAGCAGACACTCAAAGTTTTTAATGCTTTATTAAAGGAAAATTTAAATTATATTTTAGAAGGTGTTTTACAGATACCTGTTTTTCAGGCATGTGATATCACTACAGTCTGTAAGTAGAAGTGCTAAAACAGTCAAATCTCTTAAATGGTCTCCCCGCACACAATTTTCTACATTTTCAATGCATTAGATCAATGTAAACTCTCAGAACCTGATATGTGGTATATTTTAAACACTATAAAATAACTCCTTTCTTATTCAGATCAGATGGTTTAATGGTACTCCATACTACAGAAAAATATTGCAAATCTAAAGCAAATACTGCTATCTAGCCAAGGACTTATTTATTCTACCCATCCATCCAATTACTGGAAGTTGAAACAGTAGAGTTATTTTTGTGGGATATGATTGGGACTTTGTTAAAGATAAAAAGCTCAAGGGAGATGAGATAGGATACGCTTTGATTTTGAAGGAATAAAAATGAATTTACCATAACTAATTTGAAAAAAACATCTAATGACTTGTAGAATTAATTGGTATGCTTCAGCTAAAATGTAATAATACCAGTTTTACAGAGAAAAGCATCCTACCTCAATATCTTTTAAAAATTACCTCAAAATAGTTGTTTGTGTCTAAAAATGGAATACTTCAACTACAGTTGATTGAAAAAAGTATTCCACTTTGCACTACTGACTGATGTCTATTCTTTTTTCAATATTTCTTTAATTTGCTTTCTCTTTATAGTTTACCTGACATAGAATGTTTTATGCCTATCTTCTGAAAAGTTTTATAAGACTAATTAAACAATATGGACCCTAAATTGAAAAAGAAGGTAAGATGAGAGAACATTTTGAGATTACTTATGGTAATGAAATACATATATTTTCATGATTAAGGATCATTTTTGCCCCTTTTTTGGATATATTTGTATTCACAAAAGCAGAACTGTGTACACTTTTAAAATACAGAATTAAATCTGTTAAATTTATTTTCCTTAAGAGCAGTCACTAAATCAGAAATTGACATATCTTTGTGCATCCTACAGAAAAAGATCTCAAGTATTAAGGTTTTTCGTTGATTTAAATCAAAGCAGTAACTCATATTAACAATCACAGATATTAAAATTAACAGTGAAGTAGGAATATCAGCATAGCAACAAATTTTCTAGTTGATTCTACCACACTTGCAATCATACATTAAGTTGCAGGGAAGACCTAGTTAAGGGAAAATAATTTCTTGTCAGCATTCATCTTTCAAATAAACATACAAATACCAAATCTCTTTGGCGAAAACTCTGGTTGACTATATTGTTCTTCTGCCTCAATGAGCCCAACTGCTTCACTGTAAGAAGGGGAAGGCTTGTTTCGTGAAGATAGGCACAAGACCATAAAATAAACCCCTCGGGAAGCGAGCACTGTTATCATTTTTTTTTCAGTGCAAAGCATGTATCCTACACAGTGATAAAGAATCCAAGAGATCTCTAGCTTAGTTATTCCAATGTAAATTGACTTTTCTCTTGTAATATTTGTCTGAATGCGCATAGCTCTGAGTTTTCAAACATGGAATCTCATTACACTTTATTCTACTGGATTACAGAACCTTCTATGAGCAGAAATATCTTCCTTACACAGGTATTCATAGATCACAGTTAAATCATTCCTACCCTCAGTCAGATAAAATAGATAATTTTAGCTTATTAGTCTCATTATAAAACAAGCTTTCAAGGCCTTGAAGCATAGTGCATCTTACTCTCCAATTACTGACTGGAAGACAGAAATGACTCCTCTCAGCTGCCTAAGCAGTAAACTTTGTACAGACTCTATCACAGTAATATTGTTGGGTTTCATTTATGTCTTCTCCAATGCTGCTAACATTTGGTGTATTTATCTCAGAGGCATAATAGCCAGACAGTGGGGTTAAACGCCACTGTGAACGGAGATGAAGCCTGCACTACAAAGTGGTTCTAATGTACAAAATGGAAAAATCCCTCTTGCTTATTCCCCAAAGGCAACAGTATGTACTTATTGCATTATTTCACTATGATCCATCACTCATTAACTCAGCAAAAATCCATTTCTGAACATTATTTAGGTTTTGTTTTTCATTTAGAAATAAGTAAACCAGATAGCCCTGTTAAAATGTTGTGAGGAGAACTGACTCACAGAATTACTGCACAAATTACTAGAAACTATTTACTTTAGATGTATGTAAATTATATCTTATAAATATCTATCAGGTACAGTACATTTATATCTGTGTTTACATACAGGCTGAAATTCAGAATGGCTTATCTCATTTTTGAAGCAAGAAAAGATTTCCTATTGCTAAAGTTTCTATCAACTTTTGAGGCTTATACATTAAAAAACAAAAATGAGGCAACTGCAAATTTAGTATTTGTTATAGAAGCAAAAAAAAATGACATGCAGAAAGAAGAAAATGTGGTAGGAATCTTGGGAAAAAAATCTAGTAAAATAATAAATGAAAATAGTTTTATCATCTGATATAGATATTAGAAATATTTCTCTGCAGATGATAAGTGTGACTAGAATAGCATCCATTTAAAAGAAATTACATTACTGGTTCATCTCTGATGGCTATTGTGGGACTGATATTAGAGTAGTGCTATCTGCAATTTACCTTTTTTAACTAATAGCTCTTTGTTTTCTGCATGGATCCTTTTAAAATCTTTCATATGCTTTTAAGATATCACTTACCATTTAATCACTTTCCACTTACTCTTCACTCTCCAGGCTCCTCAATCTTTAGCTACATTATGATTTTTTTCATATATATATTTGAGCATGTACACAGACTTGGTTTCTTAGCAGATCTGTCTGTCTTGACAGATATACAATATTTCTCTTTAATATTCAGTGTATTGCCAGAAAGATCAAGTTATTTATTGGACCTTTAATCTGGTACATTCCATTGTGAAGGTAGGTACAGAATGTCCTGAGAAGAGTGCAGGGACAGAAGGAATGGTGAAGTCACAGGGAAAGAAAATGGAGATCACACAAGATTCCATTTTAAATGCTTTGTTTTGTTGAATAATACATCCTTTCTTTTGTGAGGCAAAACTGCATGGTGCTGTGCAGCAAGGTCTGCGGTGTGGCATTTTAAATAAACCACAGAAACCTGTATAGGTCTATGTGCAATTTCCTTCAGGACTGTAATCCACAGCTGGCTACCCCTGTGGTGGTCAAACCATCACAGAATAAAGCTGACTACAAAAAAGTGTTCTGTAGAACAAGTTATTCCAGAACAGTATCTAAACAACTTTAAAAGAGTAGATATCCTCCAAAAAGCTCTGTGGCTCCTTGTTTAAAAGGCCCAGCAGTAGTTTTGCCCCAGCTTTCCTGCTTCAGATCATTTGCTGTAAATATATACTTAAGTACTGTGTTAAATGGGGATCTTAAAAGCTATGACTGCTGTAAACCTCTCAATTGTATTGCCAAAAAATGGTGTCTTTGCAACACTACTATTACTGCTAATATAAAAGCAGATGAAACTATTAGCCACTTTGCAGAGAGATATTATTCACAGAAAGAAATAAAATCCTTCTGAATATCCAAGGAAAAAGGGTAGTTTACTGAGTCTTTAGCATATGGATTTTGGATTAAGGTAGAGCAAATATCTTTGTTATGATGAAAGTGAGAGGTTCAATTAAATTCCAGGGATAAACTCAGGAGCAAAATTTGCAAATCCAGTGCTTCTCTGAAGCATGAGGCAATGTCTGTAAAGAACCAGCAGGCTGACTGGGGAGGAACTGAGTCAAATCAACACTGAAGAGCTCATTTTCTCCTATCACTGTGATCACAATTACACCAGTGCTGTTAGGAGACTCATTCTCAACAGAGTTCAAGAAAACAGGAGTATTCAAAGTGGCCGAGTCCTTTTTGACCTCCCCCCCACTCCAGAGAAAATCTCTTAGGCACAAAATGAGCTGACCATATAAACCCTTTCCCAAAGCACAAACACAAGTCCAGCTCAAACAGCTGAGCATTTCTTAGGATTCTGCCCTGTACCCCCAAATTTTGCAGGTCAGGTGGGAAGGAGCTGTGGAAAAAAGGTTATTTTAAGTAACCTTCCTTCTATGAAACAGCAGATTCTATTGCTTAATACAGAAGCCTGCAGAGAGGGCAAAACTCATGGACACCTGAAAACCCAAGAAACAAACCATGACACTGCAAATTCTTTGTTGGACCTTTGCTATGCGAGGTGCTATACAATAGCTGAAGTACATGAAGCCTCCTGATTCCTAATGCTTATACACGTATGGATTCATGGCATGAAATTGCTTTTCTGGCCACATTGTGTTTTAAAATGTACTTCAGAAACTCAGTACCATTTGAACGTAAGAGATGTAAAATCATTAGCTGCAATATCACTATTTCTAAAAATATAAGAAAGTGTTTTCTACTTCAGAAGGATAAAAGCTGTTACATACATCCAAATGTGAGAACACATGCACACACACAGGCAAGAAAGAAAAAAACCCAAACCCTACATACATTTTCTCTTGGATTGAGCACAAGAAAAATAATATTAGAGCCTCTTTATAGTTCTATGTACCAGCCATTCCACTTCCATAGCTTCACAGTTCTCCACAGTACAAATTGGTAGTGGTGTAGTGGCCATCAGTTGTCTTCTGTGATGCTGAGCTTCATTAGCACACCAATCACAGAATACTTTTCTTGGCTGAGCTTATCAAAGTATTATGGAATATTTATCCATGTGCTTTTCTCTTCCTGCCACTCTCCCCTTGTTCCCCTCCTTCCTTATGACTTCAATTGTGATCAGATGACTCCTGCAGCCAGTTCATTGTATGTAAGCAGGTCCCACTACACAGCTCAGAAATTCAGCACCAGCTGGCAAGTAGGGGCATGAGGACACGTTTAGCAAGTCTGTAGAGAGCTGTTTAGTTCCCGGGGATGCAACTGGGAGAGGAGTTCACCTTCTTTCTTCAGGGCTCAAGTGTCTTGCAAGCTGTGAGAGAGAGTTTGCTGGAGATGGGAGACTCTGCTGCCTGCTTTTCAGAAGGCTCACACTGAAATGGTAAAAAATATCAGGCAAGACCTTCCTGATGTGCTGAGGAGAAATATGGGGTAGTGCAAGGGGAGGGTGAGCAGCATTCCCCCCAAAGTGATGCCAGACTGCAATGTCTGAAACCTGTTCTGGGCAGACAGATCCTCCATGGTCTGCTGGAGAGGGCAGAGCAGTTGCACAAGGATGCATTAGTGTGCAACCTATTTGTCTTTACTGAGAAATACCCAGGGATACACTTTTTAATAATGATATAAACTACACCCATTAAGTCAGAGGACTTTGATTCTGAGATATCTATTTCTCTGGAAAATCTGGAAGGTGAATGTGGCTTGCAAACTCAGAAAGAGGAATAAATCCAACGGAATTCCAGTCAGCAATGACTCTACATATTTTGGACTTCTACAGAAAAAAAAAAAAGAAACAAACTTATGTTCCAAAAAACACAGATGTCATATCAAAAGTGCATGGGGAGACATGGTACTTGAGACTTAGGAGTTTACATTTAGGGTAACCTTCCCCTGGAGAAAAAGGCCAAACCTTCTAACCAAGTGCCATTGCATGTGCTTATTATATGCAGTCATCAGTAGCAGAGACCAGTCACTAAGGTGGGTTTTAAAAAGGGAATTTTTATCATTAATAGGACATTTCTATTATACTCACAAGCACATATATTAGCCTCACTGAGGAAATACAGTGCCTGGGTCTTTAATCCTGATGAGGAAACATTGCAAGTCCTGCCAATTTCACAGAAGCTGTGAAAAGAAATGAATGGCATTGGAAAAAGCCCCGTTTCCTACAAAATTAGAAACATTTGATAGAGCTACTAAAATATATTCACAAAAGCATCAAGTATTCAGAAATGATCAGACTCACATGATGTAAAAGTGGTTCCATGTATGAACAACTAAACCAAAATTAGTTAAAATTCTGGGATGAATAGCTGAGGATAAAAGGCTGCACAGGCAACAGTTAAAATTGTTAGACTTTTTTAAGATTACCTGTGACACTAAAACTAATTGCCTCGCTCCAACCTCTTGGAGTTGGTTCCTGTGAGAGGAAAAGGGAAATATCCAGCCATTTATCTCACCCACCATGTAAATGTCCTATGTAAATTAAAATATTGATCCTTACTTTTGGTTGGTTCAGCATTCCCCATTCCACCTAAAATTTCACACAGAAGTAAAAGTGGCCTCGATAAGTGAATGTACTTCTTTCAAAAATTCAGAATGGACAGTAATCAGGGAAGAGGTTTACCAGACTGTTCAATACCCCAATTACCAAATATGAAACAGGTAAGAATTTTACATTAATTGCAGATAAAAGAACAATTAACAGTGAATCTGATCTCCTTGGGATGAGAATGGTACAGATTCATTTCAAATGCCAGTGATGCTTATGTACAAGTGCAGCAGATATGCTGAGGATCCACTTAGGGATGGTGGAATCTGTCTGTCAGAGAGGATGTCAACATTCAACTCACACATAGGTTCAGCTGGGAAGAGAACAATGGGGAGTGTAAGTATGGCACATAACAGAGTTAATTGCTTGTGATTCTAATGGGGTGTACTGTTAAAGATGGCAGCTAAGAGATAACAGGTAGCAGGATTCCGTAGGTAAACTCTGCTCCTGGAGGTGAAGAGAAGTTCTGAAGATGTTCCTCCTCACATCCTTCTTATTTTCAGCCTGGGAAAGTTCATGGTGCAGGAGTGAGGTGAGGAGTAGTAGACCTTTCATTTGATTCCTTCTATGTCAGAATATATTTCAAAGATAAAAATGGGGGGAGTAACCCTATAGTTTACTAATCTGTGCTGGTAAATTAAACAGTCTCTGGAATGCTGTTGAGAAGACTCACAGCTCTCTAACCTATGAAAATGACTCATGGCAACCTGTACTTTCTCAAGGACTTCATGGGTGCCATGCAGAAGCTGGACTTTCCAATGGCCATAGCTAACAGTCAGCCTGTTGTGGAGGAAATCAGCATTTGCACATTCAGTTTATTAGCATAGATATAGTCATACCACCCCTGTAACTTATAAATTCTGTACTGCCTCTTAACTTCATCTCTCTACCATGCTGAGTCTTTGACACAGCATTTTATCCTTATGTGTTGACAAGAGGCATGAAATCTTACTTTGAAATTCCACCTAGACTTAAGTATTGTATTTAGAAAACATGTTTATTTCAGTCTCCTTTTTTTTTGTTTATTACAGGAAAGCAGGTCTTGTGAATAATCTGTTTAACACATCAGTTCTTCACAGATGGAAGAGAAAGTTTTATGGATATTACTTAGCATATATGGGATAATAACTTTAGTGTTTCATGTTTCCTGTCCAGAATCCTGGGAATCTGAGAAAAAGCAGAGGATTCACTAAAGAAGACAAAAAAGATTCTAACAAAGACAACAGTCTGAACAACTTTTGCAGTTGTTGGAAAGAGTGTGGCATGCACATTGATTAGCCATATTAAAGGCACCCCTAAATAACTCTATTTAAGGACTTGGAATTTCACCACCTCAAGGCTCCTATGTGTTTCACACAGCAATTAGCAACTATTTTCAAAACTACAAACCACTAAAAGCAATTGCAAAAGTTTTTAAAAAAGGAAAACATTCAAAACTTTTACTAGGAAGGTATAAAGCTCACTTAACTGGTACATGTGCCACTCCAGAGCTAACATGAACATATGATTGAAAGAGATCTAACTACAGAGGGGCTGTGGCTTTGGTAGTAAAACACCTAGGCAGGTATCTTTTTTGCTCAGATAGAACCACTCAAATAGTTGTTGGATCCCTAACACCTTTGGCTACACAGTGGCTTCAAAAATCATAGTCCCTAATGCTTGCTGTGTCTGCATTCAAGTCTGAACAGATGAAATTGTCCTTGGGTAGAAGAAACGATTGTCACATTTCCTAAGCAAGTGAAAGAAGGACAAAATTAGAAGGCTCATGTGGATAAACCTGATTCATTACTGAGAAAATTCAATGTCAATTCATGTTACGAGTATATCAGAAGTGAACTGATGAAAATTGTCTTCCTCTAATCATTCACCTCATGTTGCCTTTTCTGTAGTGCTCATGTTTGGCAGGATGCATTACCCAGTAGCACCATCCACACAAGGAAACTGGGAAAGCACTGTGAGTCAGAGGACCCAGCAAATAATGCATTTTGCTATTGTTTCACTGATGTTCTGATATTTCAGGTTTGTTTAGGAAGGTGACCAGCCAATTATCACCAGTCTATTCAAGCACAGGTGTTCTAGATCTTACCAAGGCTTAGCTTTGTTCTTAAAAATTACTTAAGTGTCTAGAGTTACAACATAAAACCATAATTCATTTCCTTGAACTAGTACTCACTAGTATTCAGGCAATTCAACTGCATTTATTCAAAAAGATTTAAAAGAAGGTGGAGAGGATGATTCATAAAGGATTTGCTTTGCCTTTCTAATTGAAAATTTCAATACAGTTAATACTTTTCACTTCTCGTCCACTCTAATCTTATTTACTGTGCCTCTGACACCTTCCATTATCCTTCCTCTGACTTGTTGTTTTAGATGAAACAGTTTTACTGCTTTAACACTGAAAATTACGTTATTTCTGTGCTATCAGTGGCAACTTCCTGTGCCTTTATATATACAAATTAAAGAGTGGATTATCATTAATTATGCACTACAATTTTTCCTGGCAACAGTCTGAAAGTGACAAAACATTTGCTTTTGTCATAATTCTGTTAAGTGAACCCAAATTGAGCTGCTGAAATTTATGACACTTAACTGTGTTTTTAATTTGCAACACAGGGTCAGGATTATGACACTGATTTTATTTTATTTTGCACTTTATTTTCAACGATCCTTGTAAGGATGTTAATTAAATTGTTTGAACTAAACTGTTTTTATCATTCCAACAACCTATATTTATTGCATATTAAGGAGAAATTTCTTGTTAACATTACTTAATTTTCTAACGGATCAGTTTAATAATGGAAAAAGCTCTACGCCAGGAAAGACAACTGCTTCAATCAGAATGATAATGAGTCAACTTTTCCTTAGGAAAAAAAAAATAAAAATAAATTTACAGCACAATCAAAGAACAGTTAAGGGAAATGTCTAAGTATTTGGAATTTTCACATATGCATATCAGCTCTGGACATGGAAAATACTTTTCCATTTATCAAGAACACAACTGAGGATTTTCCATCCCAAATGACACCTGTCAGAAACCCTGTCCACACTCCATAATTAAGTCATAATAAGCAACCAATGAGTACAAAATTATGACAGTAACAGTTAAAATGCTGTCTTGTTGCAAGAATATGACCAGTGTGGCCAGCAGAACCTGCGAGATGAGGTCTGGGTCGGCACTCGACCTCCCTCATGTAAAACTTTGCTCACCTGGGTGGGAGCACATTTTTGTGCCACTCAAGGGAAGACACACAACCCAGCCTAAAGTGCTGCAGAAACAGGGCCATTGAGAATGAGGACTTGCAAAATTATCCACTGTGGTGAAGTACAGACAGCCCTTCACCTCCACAGGCAGCCTGAGATGGGTAGCCAGGATTTTCCACAGCATGCAGATTCCACTACACCCTCTACATAAATATTTTTAGAAGGAGGGAAGCAAAAGCAAGGGCACTTTTAACCTATTCCCCATGTTCGCTCTTACACTAGCATGAGTTTTGGGTGTGCTGACAAATGTTAGGTTAAGGAAGCTTGAATTATTTATACAGACATTATACATTGTGTAGCTGTATTAATACCTATATATATTTCATCAAGGCAATTACTGAAGTGATATCATACATATAAAAATAAGTTTAAATATACTTGTATTATTATGCATGCCTTAATATTATGGCATAAAAATATATCATTTTAGCCAATGCAAATCAACAAAAAATTTATATTTTTATACGTGATTTCATGAAATACAAGTTAGTAAATCTCATTCAGAAAAATACCAAATTCTGACAGAAAATTCCATATTATTTTTGTAGGGAAATATCTTTAAAAATTTTCTTTGAGTGTTAAGCAGGTTTGTTTTTTGCTCAAAATTACAAAAAATCTGCAAGCCCATCTTTCTGACCTGTGGCTGTTTATCAGCTCCAGTGGCAGAAATGTTTTGCTCTTAATTAGATGGACAAGAAGAGTTAATTAAGAGTAAACGAAGAAAATTAGGTCTTATTAAAAAACAAAAAGGTAAAATTAATAACAACAGAGACAGAATATTTGTGTTAATGTGTGCTCTACAGGAGTCAGAGATCACTAAACTTTTATAATATAAAAATGGGAAAACAACATTAAATCATCTTCATGTTTTCCATTTCTTAATGTGGTACTTATAGGTGTCAGAATAAAATATTTTTGATATATTTTTAATTTGGCATACAAAAATCAATGAACCTCTCGGGATCATTGACCTCTCACCTTGGATTCTTATTTCTGAACACTGACAAAATAAATTAAAACATTTCTGGCTGGTAAATGGTAACAGTCGTTAATAACCCTAACAATTGGGGTTGCAGTTCCTGTGCAGAAGTAGGAGCCATCCAGTTTCTAGAAGGGTATTTAAAACATTCTCTGCCCTCTCTACTCTCCCTAGTATCTTAATTTCATATATTCTATTGGTACTTTCAAGTTCTGTCATTTTAACTTTCAGCACTTGAGGCTAGAAATAGAATAATACATTAACAAAATGCATAAGTGTTTCATGAAATGGTCAGGTGCTAGTTAATGGTCTTTGGCACAGAACACTCCTTTTTCCACTGAACTACAAAATTCTACCTAGATTCTGTTTATAGAAATGTAATGCACTTTCTCTCTTTTTTTTTTTCTCCCACAGCAATAGTAATTTTACTTTGATCTCATAGCAGCCAAACTATTAAATGTAAGCATGCTCATAAGCAAGGTACAAGGCAGACACAGCCTATGATTTCTAGTAGAAGGTCATAACCCAGATTTTTTTTTTAAATAACTATTACAATGAGGAACAGAGTATAGCCACAAAAGGAATAGTTATAATTTATGCCTGACTTACTTCAGCAGAATATAGTTTATTTATAAACTGCTTATGGCAAACTCTGTATGCCCCTGTTCTATGCATGTGCTGAACTGTCTTCTGGTAAATTATTTAAATTACACCTAGCAGTAATTCCTGAGGACTTTCATACTTCATTTTCTCTATTAATGTAACAGGGAAAAGCTGCTTTGCAAGGATTGCTCTAAATTCCCAGAGTGTGAGTTCCAAACTCTGTATGTGTTGCATTATGCCTGTCAAAAAACTTGTCTTCTCCTGAAATTTATTACTGAAGTCTCTCCACTAGAACTACTCATTGAAGCCTTACGGAAAGCTCATACATGATTTAAGAAGCTAACAGCACTGAAAGAAATAGGTCAGGTAAAAAAGCCCTGAATTTAAGCTACCTTCACTTATTACTTATGCAAGATTATGCATAATTTAGCACACTGCTGAATATGCAAGGGCAGAATAATTGTTTACCAAAATATTTACTCTGTGTTCGTACCTGTGTTTTAGTGAGATAAGGTGATTTCTCAGCCCTTGCTAATCACTTTAGAATTAGAAAAGGATTAAATAAGTTTTTGATTATGCTGATAACTGCATGACATTATATGTAAACAAAACTCATGTTTAACAACCTTTTTAAAGAGGATACCTCGTACATTAGATGTATCAGGTTGTTGAGAGTGGGAAGTTTAACCTTTTTAAGAGGACTACTTCCCTTTTGTATTACCTGTTTGATCCCTTCACAAACACAGGTGTGAAGGGATTTAACAATGAATGTAACCAACCTCCCAGTCCTACCAGCAAGCACCCCCACCAAGAATGCTCACCTGATTTTCTAAAAACCAGATGAGAATTCAATGAAACTTTGTGTGGGGGGATAGTTTTCAAAACTGAAGCATAAGGAAAAGTGTAGCTCTTGCTTTAACTTGACACATAAGTGTTTAACAACTCAGTGTCAAAAGAACCCTTGAAAACAAACCTGTTTAAAAAAATGCTACCTTGAGCTTTATGCTTCAGAAAAAAACCTGTGTTTCTAAAAATAATGTACAGTATGTGAATATGGATGATCATGACAAAAGTGATAGCTTATTAAAGGCTCTATACAACTTCCCTTCATGTTAAAACAAGATTAGAAAAGACACTCATGTGAAAATGATTATTTTATTTGTATCGTGCATTGCAAATATAAAAGCTTTGTAGTTTGAAAGTTGAGGAAGCATTACAAATATGCACTTCCAGCCCAGAAAGCCAGTCGTATCCTGGGCTGCACCTAAAGTAATGTGGCCAGCGTGGAGGAGTAGGGAATTCTGCTCCTCTACTCCACTGAGACCCCACCAGCAGTACTGTGTCTGCTTTTGGGGGCTCCAGCACAGGGAAGACTTGGACTTTGAGAGAGTCCAGAGCAGGGCCACAAAGATGATCACAGGGCTAAAGCACCTCTCCTATGAAGAAAGACTGAGAGAGCTGAGCCTCCTCAGCCTGCAGAAGAGAAGGCTTCAGGGTGCCCTAATTGCAACTTTCCAGCAGCTGGAGGGCACCCACAAGAAAGCTGGAGAGGGGCTTTTTACAAGGGTATGTAGTGAGAACAAAAGGGGAGGGAGTGGAATCAAACTGAAAGAGGGAAGGTTTAGATTAGATACAAGGAAGAAATTCTTCACTATGAGGGTGGTGAGGCACCAGAGAAGTTGCCCAGAGAAGCTGTGGATACTCCATCCCTGGAAGTGTTTAATGTCAGGTTGAATGGGAATTTGAGCAGCTTGATCTAGTAGAAGGTGTCCCTGCCCATGGCAGAGTGTTGGAACTAGATAAAATTTTAGGTCTCTTCTGACCCAAACTATTCTATGATTCTATTAATCCTGTTCACACACTTAAATCTTCATACTTACTTTTCTAATAACAGACATTATTATACATATCATCTTTAAATCTAATCACAGGTAGAATTCTCTCACCTACCAAACTCATGACACCTCAAGTACAATTTGGAAAATTATGTTCTTTCTGTGATCAGAGAGCAAAATTGCAAAAAATTCAGCAAACATGTAGAATGAACATCAATAAAGAAGATTTCCACTCAAGAAAGATTCCCCTGATAGGATGTATTTTATACTATACAGAAATAGACATTTTTGTTTATAGGAGAATTAATAACTAGATCCACTCTGTGTATTCCAGGCGACTTGTTTCTTCAGTGTAGGCATAGCTTTATGTGAAAATTAACTTGAAAAGCTTAAGGCAAACCATAAGATTTCTCACTTTAAACAATCTTCTTTTTAAGATTGTTCCAAAAAGGAACATTAACCTTGCTTAAATCTTTGTGCTTGCTGCTTAAAAGCTTCAAAATAATTTGTACCACATAAAAACCTAAAAGAGAAGAACTTTTCTGGATTTAAGCATCAGAAAAAACCTCTAAGCCAAATAAATATTATAGCAAAAGCCAGTAAACATATTCACCTCATGCCTGTCTGCAGTCAGAAAGTCTATTCATGATTTGTCCCTTTAAATTCTTCAGAGATGAGTTACACATGTAGGATAACTTTCATTACTGCACTACTACTGCTAGTATTTAAAATTAAAATATATGCAATACTGTCAATGCAATTAAGAAAGTTTATTTTTCCTCTTTGGCTAGAAAGAAAACTGTTTCCTTACTAGTGTCTCAAAGTCAGATCTGATGAAGGCAAGAAATTTTGCACATTAGAGATCGAACCAAATATGTATTTTGAGGCTGAAAGTCAGCAAAAGAAATGAAGCCTCAAAAGAACAGAAACATTGCTTTGAGCCATAGTAGATATAAACAGCCTAGGTGAAAGGCAAAATCCATCTTAGCAATTGAGAATTCAGCAAGAATTCTCCCTTTCCTTAGGTGGTCTTATTTTTGTTGTGTCTTAGATTAAATTGTGGTGGAAAGACTGTCTCCACCCTTAACTCTGAGGTGACCTGCAAAGAATAAAAACCAAAAATCCCTCATCATCTTGCTTATAAAAAATTCCACGACAATTAATTTTGATTATTTATCCCAGACGCTCACATTAAATGCATTCATATTTCTTCTTGTAGTCTTCACAGTTTTACTCTGCTCTGTCATTCAGCTTTTCTTTCCTCAGGTGTACGAAAAGACCTATCTGTAATACTTGGTTGGATCATGAGCTTTTTAAGTTTGTTCATCTTCAAAACAATGTTGGGACATACATCTCTCCTACTTGCTCTACCAGCTCTAATAAAGCATTCAGAGAGGTTCTGAAAGGAACAACCACCCTTATCAGCAACAAAGAATGTCATTGGCATAATTCTGTGGCTTCTTCTGAGGACTGGTCATTCAAGCACTGCTCATCATCACATGGACACTCCTTGAAATGGCAGAGCTGAAGTTCTTGGTATCTTCTCAGCGTGAGATCAAGGAACAAAAATTAGCATTTGGACTTCAACATATATGAAGATTTCCAATGACTATATATGTCATTAAGAAGCTATTTCATTTTAAATCACCCAGCTGAGAGGCTGAGAAGTCTTCTTAAAGTTTTCAAAGGGAGAAAAAAAAATCAACTTTAAATAGCTTTCCTGGGGCTGAGGGGGGTAAGATTAATAAAACCTTAAACACTGTTGGAATAATAGGGATTCAGTTGGTGCAAAACTGCACGAGCACTTTATCCCACAGCTTGTGTCAGTTCTGGTCTGCAGAATAAAGAGTGGGAGAACACAATTTACAACAGCCTGAGACAGAGCGAGTGGTGGAGATTACTGTTCTTACAGTGCCTGACCAGCAAACAGGGCTTGAAGACACTCGTCCCTATCTCCCACCCCACTTCAAAAAGTGAGTCAAAGGCCTTTAAAATATCTTGTGACCAAATGCCTGGACTTCAGGGCTGGACACACGAGAGCTGCCTTCCAGATCTGGTTTGGTTGCAGGAGCAATCTCTCTTTCTCACTCCAGAGAGAGATTTTGCTGGGGCAGACTAAACATGATCAATGTGTGTCCAAAGAGCAGCGAAGCTGGTGAAGGGTCTGGTGAACAAGTGTTGTGAGGAGCAGCTGAGGGAGCTGGGGCTGTTAAGCCTGGAGAAAAGGAGGCTCAGAGGGGAATCTTAGTCTGAAAGGAGGTTGAGATAGGGTGGGGGTTGGTCTCTTCTCCTGAGTAGCAGGTGCTAGGACAAGAGGAAATGGCCTGAAGTCACTTCAGGGGAGGTTTAGACTGGATATTGGGAATATTTCTTCTACCTAGAGGATTGTCAAGCATTGGAACAGGCTGCCCAGGGAAGTGATGTAGTCACCATCACTGGAGGTATTTAAAAGATGTGCAAACATGACATTTAGGGACAAGGTTTAGTTAACTCTTGGAGTTGATGATTCTCAAGGTCTTTTCCAACCTAAATAGTTCTAAAAGTGTTCTGGAAATTTGGAGTTTGGGAGGGAAGTATGGCATAAAAGTTGTCTCATCATCAGGATGTACTTTTAAGAGTTCACAAGAGAGCTCAAGGGCTCCTGCACACACAACAGTCCATTGAAGAGGATGTTTCACCCCTCACCAGGGTCCTGCCAGCAGACCCTGTGCTTGTTGAGTGTTCAGACATTGGAGGGACCTGCACAGAGGGCGAAGGCCATTGCAGGATGCAGCCTTCAGCTGCCTGGGCTGTTGGGCCCAGTAACAGGTGGTGTAAGCAGCAACAGGAATAGTCCTGAGTCACAGAATCAGAGAATGTGCCAAGTTGGAAGGGACCCATGAGGGTCATTCCGTACAACTCCTGGCCCTGCACAGGACACCCCAAGAGTCACACCATGTGCCCAAGGGCATTGTCCAAATGCTTCTTGAACTCAGTCAGGGTGGTGCTGTGACCACTTCCCTGGGGAGCCTGTTCCAGTGCCCAGCCACCCACTGGGTGAAGAACTAGAATTTTTCTAATATCCAAGCTAAACCTCCCCTGACACAACTTCAGGCCATTTCCATGTGTCCTGTCACTGGTGGCCACAGAGGAGAGATCACTGCCTGCCCCTCCTCTTCCCCTTGTGAGGAAGCTGTAGACTGCAATGAGGTCTCCCCTCAGTCCCCTCTTCTGCAGTTCTGAGGATTAAATGTCTTGCATAAAAATAATTAGTCTTCTTGTACATTATATAAAGTTTGCACTTACTCCAATCCTTATCTTTGAAATCCGAGCTCTTGAGCACTGTATGCAAACGCAGCTGCAACCTTGCTTGAACATTTTGGGTTTGTTTGGCATTGTGTTAATTTCAATATGTCTTGAGGACTAGCCTTTATTATATTCACGTTTAGACTTCCACACCGTTCCTTATTCTTAACCTTCCCTGGAGTAGATCAAAGTATTTAACACTCCAGGTGCTGCATAAATTTTCTGGAGTCCTTTTCAAAAGAATAGATTATGAAGTGCACTGCAACACAAGTTTGCATTTAAGAATTGCTGGTTTTGCTTCTATCCCTGGGAAATTTTTAAGTAACTTTTTAATCTCTGTGCAATATTACCACAATCCTCCAGGAAGAAGTGATTCTACCAGACAGCATTTCTGAGGAAAGACATATGCAGCCCTATTGGTCGTTACATACATATATATGTTTATTTATTTATTTATATATTTATGTTTATATATATATATGTAAAACCAAAGGTTACCAGAATGCCAATGCAATAAACAAAAAGCTGGAGTATTTATCAGTGGTGGGCACTAAGCAGTAGACTCTGCTATTCCCCTCTTCCCTAAAACAGTGATTAATTAATGAAGCTGTTGCTTTCACAGGGATATAGTTGTTGGGAAAGAAAAAGTCCCTTTTCTAGCACTTATCAGGTCTAGGGGGAGGAAGTAAGGCATGAAGATAACAGTTTTCATGTTGCCTGTGTACTATTCAGTTTTGCTTCATTGTATTGTAAATCATAAAAATCACAATGGTTTCTTCTGATTGGGAGGATTGCCTGCTATATAAAAGGACCCATAAATCAAAGCAGTGTGATCTCTTAGGTATGATTGTACTTTCTGGATCAAATCCACTTAGAAAGGAGAGAAAAAAAATGCTTTTTAAAAATTGCTAGTAATTAAAAATTTTTGCCCCTCTATTCTTAGAGAAGACAGAATATAATCTTTATAAAGAAGCACCTAATTTTGTCTTTCAAGCAGTGCTACACTCAAAATGGAATTGCTATCTAAAATAGAGACATTGGTTAGACTACTGTTGACCCCATGGTGCTAAAAAAGGCCATATTATCTTCCACATCATAGTGATGCCTGAATTTCCAAGTTAGATTGCCAGCAGTGGCCCCGTCAGCTTTTCACTTAGGTCACTGGTTCAGTCCAGGTCAGAGACTATCAGTGACCTGGCTTAAGTACACAAGAGGTCTTGCACATATTGAAGGCAAAGTGTAGTGAGTATGTGCACAGTTATTTTACCATTCTACTTTCTTTCCTCTGTTCATCTGATTATGTTATTGGTTATTCTTGCCTTACAACAGCTCTAGCACTGTATTAACCTACACCTCTGTGAGTGTTCATCCATTATAACAGAAGGAGAAACACAGGGTAAAGAGAAAGGATGAGAAAAAGGAGGCTTTATTTTTGTTGTGAAATTGTATTTGTCATGATTGTTTTCTTATTTGTAGATACAGCATTATTCTTTGGGTAGCATAAATCCTTATATTTAAGGACACGATTTTTGCAACAACAGCTTTGGAGAAAATATGATTGAATCACAGCAAATTTAGATATAGTCATGGATTTTATAAAAGTAGTGACTTCCATAATTTTTGTTACTCATGAAAAATTCATATACAAGTAATAATTATTCTGCTTCATCCACCTTTTGCTTCCATATATTTAGCATAGTTATATATTGATGGTAGTTCTATATACTGAATGTCTGTATTGTTGTAAAGCAAAAACTACTGGAATTAAGAAACACAAAACTTTTTTTCAATTCTTTGAGACAACAAAAAGATTTTCCATGATTACCTTCTCCTCAAAAACACCTATTCACAAAGGTTCATATTCTTTAACAAGCAAGCCTTGTTAACTTCTGAGATTATGTTTTAAGTGCTCATCACAGTCAGTGAGGGTTATTTTGGTGACTCAAATATGTTACAGCAAAAACAAGAGGAACGTTACAATATTTTCTGATATAAATAATTTGATAAGAAGGAAGATAAAATACTAGAAATACAGCATCTGTATCACACTTTTATATAGTCAAAATTCTCAGGATGGAATTTACACACTAAGATTGTATTTCATATATACATACATAACTGCCTAAGTCTCTTTTTTCCCACTTGGATGATTTTATTTGTAAAAGAAATTTTTAAATTTTTCTTTTTTTTTTTTTTAAATAACATTCTAAAGTCCTCAAATTTTTGTAACATTTATACAACAGTATTTCTGTCACTTCTATGCTGACAGAAATTGTCAGAATATTTGCAAATTAGCTAGATAAAAGCGAATTGTGATCTTCAAGACAATGCTTAGTATTCTGCTGATTCCTACCTGCTCTTCAACAGGTGTACCCACCATGATCTATAAAGACAAAAAAAATTCAGAAAGAGTGCAGGATCATGAAGAAGTAGAAACTATAGTTATTTGTTAGAGCATATTTACTGAAGTCAGATATATAGATTTGTTATATTTGTGTAGTCTGGGAGGAAACAAAATTAGCTGATGAGTGTTCCTTTTTACATTTGTAATTTGCTTTTCAAATAAGTTTCTTTGTCATTTTTAAAGATCTCAACCTACTTCACTCCTTCTAGATGTCAACATAAGACTTCTGATTATATTTTGCTCTTGGCTTGCTAGCCCCTAACATGTATTTCTGCCAGTATTTTTCTTTTATTATTATTTCTTAATACATAACAGGTTTTCTATATAATACACTCTTTAGAATAGAAAATGTTTTTAAAAAACCAAAATATAGCCACCTTTCCAAAGCTTCTTGGAAACTTATAAAAATACCATTTGTACCACAATCAACATGAATCCTCCTTTATGACATTAACTTACAGTTTTGTACTGAAGACTGCAACAATATTTTCATTTTTCATTTTCTTTTTTTTTTAAGAGATTTGGCACACAAATTACACAAAATCTGTTTAAAATCTCCAATTTTCAGAGGCTCCATTTTCAGAATTAATTAACTTTTGCCATAGACATCAGTTTCCCTAGCCAGTTACCAAAGTAACCCACATATTGAGGACCCAAATGACCTGAGAACATGAGTAGTTGTTACACAGGTTTCTGAAAATCCAAGCTTATTTTACCCATGTTCTTCCCATAACTAAAATTCAGGCTCACATACTAGGAAAACCTCAACTAACACAACTTGAACTGGATTGAGCCTAAAAGGAAAATTAATAATTCATTGTGGAAATAAACTCTTCCTTTGCCCTTAGACTAAAATGATTATTTAGCTTTTGGGTCCCCAGATTCAAAGCATCCAAAAGATTACAGCTAATGGTGTGGGTCTCCAGCCCTTTGGTTCTCCCACTTACTGTCTGGATAAGCCTTTGTTCTCACTGATGATGCCAAAACATGGGGTCTTTTAAAAAAATTGTTTTGCAATTTTGGCTTTAAAAATAGTATGATGAAAATAAAACCTAGATATCCAGATGCATTACTTTTAAACAGCATCAATTAAAGCATGTAGGGTGCTTTAAATATTTGGAATTCAAATCCAAGAAAAGAGAGTTTAGATCAGTTAGAATGTTACAAATGAATAATGCTTGTTCTTTCTGACTTTCTGGAATAGGATGCTGAAGAACAGATTTTCATCCAGAATATATCTAATTTTCTCTCTGAAAAACACCCAAAAAAACTCACTCAGAAAACATGATTTCAGAGCACTCTCTACTAAGAGAGTGTATGAGAGTGCTTACCTCCACATGAAGGGTTAGCTAATGGTAGTATCACACACAAGATGCACAGTCAGGAAGAAGTTGTGATGATTGTCCCCACATCCTTGAACAAAAATCCCCGCTACTCTCGAGAAATATTACATTACACGCTTACAAAAGACACAAATCATACAGCTGGGCAATTTGCAGTCCTGCCTTTACCTTTGAAAGGGGACACAACTGGGACTTCTCTGGTTAACCAGGGCCGCTGATAAGTAATTGAAACTGGCTTGGCAAGCTCTTTTATTACTCTTGGGTGCATCCCATCTAGGCCAATAGATTTGTGGGTGCCTAATTAGCATAGCTGGTTTCTAACCATTTCCTCCTGTGTTATGGGGGCTTCACTCAGCTGCCCATTACTAATTTCCAGCTCTGGGAGCTGGGTATCTTGAGGACAACTGGTTCTGGTATTAAAGACTGAGGCAATGAAGGCATTGAGCTTCTCAGCCTTTTCCTCATCCCCTGAAATTATGTTACCCCCTGCATCCAGCAAAGGATGAAGCCTCTTTTTGAGGCTTTCCTAAAAAGGGAGGATATAGCCCTCCTTTTGTTGCCAATGTATTTATAGGTACTTTTTTTGTTGTCTTTAATTGTAGCTGCCAAATTAAGTTCTAGGTTGGCCCTTCTGATTTTTTCCTACCTAACTTTATGACATCCCTGCAGTTCCCCCAAGATACCTGCCCCTCCTTCCAGAAGTGATACAGTCTTTTTTTATCCCCTGAGTTCCAGCCTAAGTTTTCTCTTTGACCAGGCCATTCTTTTCCCCCACTGGCTTGTCTTCTGACACATAGGGACAGCCCGTTCCTGTATCTTTAAGATTTCCTTTAAAATCACCTCCAGCCTTCATGGACTCCTTTGCCCTCCAGGACTGACTCCCAAGGGACTCTGTCAATCAGTCTCCTAAACAGGATAAAGTCTGTTTGCTGGAAGTCTAAGGTGGCACTTCTGCTGGCACCCCTTCTAAGTTCATTTAGTATGGAAAACAGAATTGTTTGTGATCACTGTGCCCAAGACAGCCTCCAACATCACCCACAAGTCCTTCTCTGCTCTCAAACAAGAGGTCTAGCAGGACACCACCCCGGTAGGCTCACTCACTGGCTATCAGTCCACACACTCTAGGAATCTCCTAGAGTGCCTCCTCTCTGCTGTAGAGTGCACCATCTGCCTGTGCACCCTGGTGCTCTGTAGCAGATTCCTACCACTGCTGACCTTCCCCCCTCATCCTTACCCACAGACACTAAACCTTGGCACCATCATCAGTGATTTCAATACCATCAAAACAATCCCTAATGCAAAGAGCCACCCCACTGCCTCTCCTGCTCCACTTATCTCTTCAAAAGAGCTTGCAGCCATCCATTGCAGCACTCCAGTCATGAGAGTCATTCCACCACATTTCCATGATCATAACAACATCTCAGCATCCCTGTTGCACGCTGGCTTCCATATTTTCATGTTTATTGACCATGCTGCTTGCATTGGTGCACTGGACACAGGCCAGCCACATTTAGGCTCATCTCTAGTGGGCCTGGCTGTATCCCCTTCCTAATCCTAATCCCCAAACCTAATTTAAAACCCTCTCAGTCTGCCCCACCATTTTACTTTTCTGAGACTGGTGGACCCAATTTGTCATCAGCAGGCCTTGAGCCCTGTAAACTGCCCCATGGCCAAAACCCCCCAAATTTCCAGCTATGGCACCAGCCTCTTAGCCATGTATTAATCAGGCTAGTTTTCCTATTCCTTACTGTATTTGTCCCTGGTACTGAAAGAATTCAGAGTACAATCTGTGCACCTACTCCTTTGGCCAAATGCCCCAGTACCCTGAAATCCTTTTTGATTGTCTTGGGGCTTTTTCCTTCAACCCCATCACTACCAGCCTGGAGAACTAATAGAGAGGTAAAGATCAGAGGGTTGTACCAGATCAGGGAGTTTCTTCATAATGTCCTTCACCTTGGCCCCAGGGAGGCAGGAGACTTCCCTTTGGGATGGGTCATGTCAGCATCTTGGGCCATCCATTCCTCTCAGAATGATTACCCTTCTTTTATTCCTTAAAAAATGTAGTTGCAATGTGTGAGGTGGGCTGATTTGCCCTAGGCAATGCCCCAGGTGAGCCTCTGCCTACCTCAGTGGTCCTTCATCTACCCATTCTTCTTGCAAAGATGAGGAGGGAGGAAACTGACTGAGTTTCATTCTACCTACCCAGGCACCATCGATGATCAAAACCCCAAAGACAGAATGAATCCAAGAGTAATGGGAAGACAAAAAACACCCCAAAATTCTGCAGTTTTAAAGCTGACCATGGGTTCTGTACTGGAAAAAATGTAAACCAAATCTCAAACCTACAGGAATGCTTAGACAATCATGCCTACAGCAAAGACGTTGGTATGGTCCAGAATTCTTAAGGCTTGACTAAAAATTATGTCAACTTGACCATAAAGTCATAGGATGGCTTGGGTTGGAAAGGATCTTAAAAACCATCTAATTACAACACCCCTGCCCTGATCTGTGGCACAGATTTTAAAATTCTGACACTATAGTCTGGAAATAAGTCCAGAATCTCTTATTCTGTATGTAATAGTCTGTTGTGCTGAATGTAGCAATGTCTTTGGTTGATGGAGGTTTGTCTGAGTGTTCTAAATAAAGGAAAGTGTAATGGCAAAGTGATAGAATGAACATGGTAATTGTTCATTTCTAACACCTAAGTCAGGTCCACATTTGTGTTGCTGCCTTTGGTCCTAAACAAGAGTACAAATTAGTCTCTCAGTTATTTATGGTATGATGGGAAAGTTATAATTCTTGATGAGCTTTGATTATGGAGTTTTTAAAGATCCATATGGAGTTGGCCTGCAATATATAGAATATATGGAGCTGATCAGCCCTCTATCCTGGCAGCTAGAGGCCAGCTGGATGACCATTAGGGATCTCCAATGACCTTTAATGCCTCCATTCATGCAACTGGACTGAAATCTCAATGCATACCTCTGAGGTGGTGAGTGCATACTGCTGTCCTACTCTGCCCTTTTTGAGATTATCAAAGAGCACTTAAAGGGAATGAACACCAGGGCAGTGTTTTAGTCAGTCTGCAGTAAGCCGGACTGGTGAAATGTCCTATATCCCTTGTCAAATTCCCTTGTGTCACATGACATCAGGCCAAATAAAAGACTGGAATTTTTTTTGCCAAGTAAAAAAATAAATGTTGAGTATTAAGGAATGGGAAAGCTAGAGTTTAGGTAGAGATACATTTCAGTGTATAAAGGCACATATGCCTATATGTAATGTACCCTGAAATGTGTGAAGTAAAATCCATTTTAACCCAAGTCCTGTCCATGTTAGCCCATATCCTCACCATTAACTTAGTCTGTAATGTCATTATTCATGTGATGTTTCTGCAATGTGATTATTAGCATGCAGCTATTTAGAAAGAATTAGGATTACTTGCTGAAATGTTCAGGAAAGCTGCCCAGTTACACTGGATGCTAGCTGGAATAATATTTTATGCCAACATTTGTGGACACATATAAAGTACATCCTCTATTAAAACAGATGCAAGTGATTGCAATTTAATGCAACTCAAGTATAAGTAATTAAATAGTTTAATTAGCTAATAAGGCTTATATTGAAATGAGCAATGCTTAATGAAATGGACAAAAATGCTGAATACTGTATTTACATTGCATTAGATAGGACAAGGCTTGAAAACATGTTCCACTCTCGTACTGAAGTAGCTACAGAAACAAAAGAGTTTCTATTTTTGTGTTTTCTATGACCATATTTGCTTTGTTAATTACTCTGTACACATAATGGCTGTGCACGTGGTGAATAGATAGGATCAGGTTATCTTGGCTGTAGCACAGATGAACACACTGGTGTTGACACTCTGTTTGAAAGGACACAATGGAGAAAGGTAGAGGGTCATCATGTGGTCTAGCAGAGCAGTGGTACTCTTTGTGGGCCAATACAGGAGAAATTTTGCTTCTAGCACTTAGTGTAAGTTTATCTTCCCAGATATTTAAGTGAAAACCTCTACTACTTCAGATTTTGGATGCTGGAAAATTATTACAAATTTAAAACAGGATTCAATGTCTCCAAGTGCACAGTCATTAGACCAGCATCCCAAATGATGAGGAGATGTGCTTCAGTTTTGTTCCACCTGTCTTCCCCATGAATAATTACAGGGCATCTCTCTTATATGTAAGACTCCTAACAAAATGATACATCCTCTGTCTGCTGAAATCAGTGGTAAGAGTCCTCTGGATTTCAATGAAAATAGCATTTATCCCAAAATACTGCTGGTATTTTGTCTTTCCATTTTTGTAAAGGAGGTTGGAAATGCCTGCAACACTTCAGGCCAGGGAGGTTTCCATTTAATTTCCTATAACATCTGAACATTGCTGATGCATCTGACATGAAAAGTGGCTAGAAAAATTACATTAGATTACAAAATAAGGTTCTGAACAAGGGTTCTTACTGGGGGATACTTCTTCAGAGAGTACAGCTCTCAATGTGTTCTGAAGCTGCAAGCCCATTAACAAAAGTCTTTGGATCCCCAGACAGAAAGTTTATTCACATTAGAGCTAGTAAGATAATTTGGTACATCAAAACCACTGTGCCCAAATGATACAGGCTTTAAGTCACTGTTGTCTCTTCACATGCTGTCTGTAGTTCCTCTGCCTGGTCTTGCAGAGTCCAGACATCTTTGGTGCCCCAGGAACAGCCACGAACTTTATCTTCACCACTGGTAGACCAGAGAGCATGTTTCAGTCCATACCATTCCAAGGTTGTTTGATTTTCAGCTGCTTGTTGTAAAATGAATAAAAATAAAACATATTCCAAGATAGTTCTTCTTTTTTATTTTTTTTTTTAATTATTATTGCAATCAGTGGTCGGATTAACATTCCAGGGATCCTGAAACAATTAACGTAAGAACTACGTTGATTGACGCAATTTGGGGCCTGTATTTAATTTGTCAGTTTTTGCAGTGTAAATGAGATCTACAAAAATGTATGTAATAGACTAGACAAATTTTTTTTTAAATATTGGCTAATCAGAATGATTTGTGTCAGGAATCCAATTCACAACTTGCAATTAATATCCCATTTACCAATTCATGTTAAAATAAACACTAATTATAGCACAAGTTTGCTTCATAAATGCTCTGGTTTAGGTTGTTAAGAAATGCTTTGTGCAAGCCGACTGTTTTTTATTTTGCAAATCAATTGCACAACTGCTTGGTCCCATAGAGAAGGCAAAGCTGTGCCACACATGGTGGCTAAACAGCATATGAATTAAACTCCATATAAGCAAATTTCTTTGTAAGTAATTTATATTGTATGGTAAACTTGTATCCCACTAGAACAGCAAATTAAAACATTAATCACATCTGTAAAATTTAAGGCCTTGTGCATACAGAAAAAATATTAGGGAAATACATTTTCCCGTATTGCTGAAATAAATATTCCACATATGGAAGCCAGTCTAATCCTTCTCATTATAGTGTGGATGAAGATGAACATTAAGCCCATATAACATTTCTTTCAGAATTAGTCGATAGCTCATTTTAGTAGGTAGCACATATTTCCAAACCTGAAATGCCCACATTCAATCAGATTTGCAGTCTCCTTCCCTTAGCTGTTGCAGCTTTTCATCACTGTTAGGTAACCACTGTGATTATTCCATATCACATACTGATGAGAAGACAGAACAAGCTCTCTCCCCAGCGCTGAGCAGGTTGTAAGCTGTGGCAAACTAACTTGCTCTGAAATTATCAAGTGTTCCAGCACTCCTTAGCATCACTAACATAGGCAGCCTGCCAGCCCCCTCTCCAACATCCAAATCATCTTCCTCTCTTAACCACATTTTTATCCATCTGCTTCACAAAGCAGCCCACATGCTTTGACTTACTCTTGTATTTGAGTACAATGTGAGTTTACTTTTAGTTCTAAGCCTTTCTGTGCTATTTCATCGAATGTGGTACTCTCCCTGGATGCTTACCTAGTTATCACTACAGCATGGAATTTAAACCTGGTGAACAATGCTGGCTTTATCACCTCACTACTTAACAGCTTAATACCATATCACTCTTTGCATCTCCAGCCTGGACACTACTCCCCATTTTGTAACCACACAGGGATCCAAAACATAAAAAGACCTCTTGCATGTGACTGGGAGTGGGAGGTGTGGCACATGCCTGACAGTACTTGGGAAGGAATCATCAAAGTGCAATTTCTCTGGACACTCCCACCTGCCTCTTCCACCTCAAGTAAAGGCAGGCAGTGCCCGGGCTGGCTATGAGGAAGCGAGGGCTAAACTCAGGCTTTGGCAAGTCATTTCTGAAGGGGGAACTAGGCACCCATCTGACAGCAGCTGGGTCTCTGCACTGGTCCTACAACTGGTCCTAATTCCCTCATCAATAAGAAGCTGTTGCAGTCAGATGTACCTGTGTTGTCAGCTTTCCTGGAGGCTGACCCACCCTTTCGTTCCCTCATGAAAAAAATTATTTATTTTACTTTAGCTGACTTTCAACCAGCCCATAATTTTCACCATTTGCCATGTTTGCTAACACATTCATTCAGTGGTCTCTTCCATTCCTGGGGTGCTTTGAGCTTTGTTATTGTGTGCAATGATCAGTCCATGGAGTTCAAGAAAATTATAAGACTAGTATGTCCCTCCCTGCCTGAGAACTAGGAAGATGCATCCCATAGGTAACATCTGGAGGTATTATTCATGGAAACAAGCATTCTCAATTTCTTTTGTCCCATTACTGTGTTTAACAGTTTTCTTTAAGACAAATTTAAAATAACTTATGGTGAAATAATGATTGGCTATTAACTTTAGAGAGAGCCACAAGAGAAAATTCTTCTGCTCTCAAAACTGCAAACTGATAACTCAATATGAATTTATTTACACAGTTCTGCCTATTCATGTGTATTTCCATGTGTTATTTTAATAGTTGGATGTGTATACAGTATTACAAAAACATGAGAGATTATATATTTTGAAGTCACCATATTTTTTTCAGAAGACCATATTTTTAAAGTAGCATCTAAGGCAGAATGTATTTATAAAGTAGTGTCAGGAGAGAGCTACCTAGTGGGACTGTCAAAAGCATGCTAAATTCCTAATTCCAATTAAAATTAACAGAGATTGTCTCCCTAATGACTACTGAAAATTTTTCTAGATACCTCACCATCAGGAACTTAAAGACTTCTGAGACTTTTGCAAAGGCTCCTAATCATTTAGGTTTATTGGGGGCTTTTGGTAGTTGGTTGGTTGTTTTTTCCACAGAGCAATGTAAAGTAGACTCCACTGTGCTCCTTTCTGGGGTGGAATAGCAAGTTAAAGACCTGGAGTGCAGACCTGAAAACAAAGATCACCAAGTATAAAGACAGAAACAATTAATTCTACTAACTCATAACTAGTCCAGATGGGATTAGACTGTTGATGCTTTGCCCACAGTACTGACACTGTTAACAGTTTCATGCCTTAGGTGAAGAACCCAATACATGAATGCTGTTTTTTCCTGACAGTGGCTTTAGGTGTGATCTGCAAAGCCAGGTGTTTCTGCATGAGGAGACCCTCATTACTTTTTAGTTCTGAACTGCTGCCCCAGTGAGATGCAGCTAGCTGCAGCTAACAATCCCTACATGTACCTTGGTGCCACCAAGATTCGAAGAAGTCTGCTCATTTAAAAGAGCTGTATGTTTTGCAAGACTCTGAAGGACCAGGACTGGGTTTATTGTTTTGTTGTACCACGTAAGTTCTGTGAACTCTCAGAAAAAAAATCTGTGTTTAATAAAGAAAATATGAAGTTAATTGCCTTTCTTCCTTTAATGTCATATACTCCTACATCCATTTACCCTGACACTTTGACAGTAGTGTACACACAGTGACGTTCACACAGATGGGATGGCTGCTGCTTCTTTAAATCCAGCAATAGTCTGTGAACCAAACAGCAAGGAGAAGGCAAACACCAACCATGTTATGATGAATCTGAATGACTAACCACTCGTTCCAGTGTTTTACCATGATTTTATTTCACTGTCTGCACAGTTGCTTATGACAGTGACATCCGAAAGGGAAATCAGCTCCAGAGGAGGATCTACCATCCAAGGCACCAATCCAGAAGGATGTTTTGGTATTTTTGAGGGATAGTGCCATTATCTGGTGTAATATGAGGCGACCATCTTGTCATTTCTGTACCCCAAAGTTGTGAATCTCAGAGATTTGCACTCACCTTCTATTTTTATCCATGGCTTTTTCAGCAGGAAATCACCAACCCTTTAACTGACTGCCACGTCCTCAATGGTTAATATTCAAGTTTCTCCCATGAGCACTTCTGCAGGTGCTCCATTTTACCACTGTAGTAAGTCCCCCAGTAATCTGCCCACCCTGGTGTAATTATGCCTCTGTAATAGAGTTGGTGAAACTGAATAGCCCATGCTGAAAGTCATCTTGAAAGCAGCAGCCTCCAGTGCACCTCTGACAAAATCTTTTCACTCCACAGGTCTGGGGTCGACAGGTTATGTGGCATATTTTGGGTCATGTTCATGATTCTATGAAATTTGCTTTCATTCATTTTTTGAGTTTTAGCTACAAGATCTATATTCATGTTTTATGGGGGTTTTATTTCATTATAAAAGTTCTTTACATTTAGGTCTAAAATGATTTTGAGCCTGGCTCTAATGCTGGCCTTTCAAAAAGAGAATTCCACATCAATGCAACACTCTAGTCCTGAGTACATTGACCATTGTACATGTACCATTGTACAGTGCAGGCACCCCCTGCCTTCTGGCTGACTATGTGGGCATCAGACATAAATAACTGTACTGGTAATTTAAAGAAAACAGCACAATAAAATAAATTAATAGGAACAGAACTAAAGTAGAGCCCTGAGTTTCAAATATAAGACAGGGAACAGAGCCCCTTCTTGAATTGAAATGACCATTTTTGATAAGGGATAGTTTCCTTTTCTTTGAGGATCCATAGGATCCATATTTTCACACCAAAAATTATTATATTCTAGCCTAAAAGATGGGCATTTCTCTTCTCAGTGGATTCCCATGCCAAAATATGTGCTAGAAATTTGATTTAGAATGAGATAAAAACCCCCCAAAATCATGCCTCCTTCCTGACTCAGAAAAAGGGTGTATTTAATATGGAGAGCATAGAGTTAAGAAAAATGACACTTTTCTGAAATCTTTGTTCTTTTGGACAGTCCAGAATATGTGATGCCATTACTAAGGCTTCTCCTAATATTAAATTACTAATCACTTTCTATGACACATGTGTAGACCACAAAAGAAAAATCACTTTTATGGACAGTAATATGTGCCCTGCTTCACTGTCTTTGTCATACCACCCTCCCCAAAAAAATAAAATATTAAGATTTAAAGGAAGTTTTCATGTGTCAGAGCTGAGGTGATTATTCCTTTTTTTATGGAAGGAGTATTAGCTATTTTTTGATTATATGAACTTATTAACAGGAAGGGTTAATAAAATCAGTAAGTTCAGCATACTTAAATTCCCTTGGAAAAATGCTCATATTCATAAACTGCATGCACAACTTTGGAAACAGTGCAGATGCAGCGGGCATGAATACTATCTTATTTAAATGTCTGTATTAAGCACAACCTCTCTCTGCTAAAAATGGGGAAAAAAACAAACAAGTCATATTCATCAAAGTAATTGTGTAGGTACTTTCAGTACCAAAATGCCTAGAATGAAAGATTGAACTGCTAACGGCAGCAGTGACAGCCATGAATCATGGTAGGCTACTTCGGGGCCTTTACCACCATAAAACAAAAGATGTAGATGAAAAATGCTGCAATTAAGTGATTTGATTTCTGCCCCCTTTTTCCTACTGCATTCGTGCATGGCTGCACAGCAAAGATTGATGGGAAAAATTACTCTACGTGATCTCTGACAGAGCCTTGGAACAATTCTATAAGGGGGAAACATACAAATCAAACCAGCTTCCTTGTATTCAAACAAAATAATACATATAAAGCAAATACTTTAGCCTATATCCAAAGCACCAACATTTGCATGCACACATAAATTTTTGAGAAATGCTCTGCTATCAAAACCAAACTCATGGATTTTCCAGCTAGTTGGGTAATACTGATATTTGTTTAAATAAATATTCAATCAGTGCTACTGAGTGGCATCCTAAATACGTTTGTGCAGTGAAAAGAACAAATTGCACATACAAATTTATGGAGGTAAAATGTTCTTATCTTTTATATCAATATGTTATTAATAAAATACTCTCAAAATAAGATAATAAGAAAATCTTCCTGCATATTAGACTCCACTATCATTACCATCATTTAAATGGACATTTTCAATGGGCATTTGTAAGTGAGTTCAGAGAAAGCATATAAAGGATTTATATCTGTGGTACTTGTGTAGAGGGAAAGCATTATAATATGGCTGACATATACTTTAAAATATGCTAAATGTGCAAAAGGCATTGGATAAAATAAACAAGCAATGTTAATGCAAATGGGAGGTGACTGGTTCTACCGTAGCCTGCTCTACTGATATTATGTGAGATTTATTTCCTGATGAGAGAGTAAAGACCACACAGATCCAGCCCACTGTAAAAAATGTGCAGATGATTTTGCTCAAATATACACAATGGAATCAAGTCACCGAAAAAAAAAGATGTGCAGAGATTTGACTGCATTACGCATAGTAAAGCAGAGCCTGAACAGACCGACGAGGGCATTGATAATTAAAGTTAGGTCTTTTTGCCAAAGACCTAATGTTACATTATGCTTAAAAGAAATCCTGCTGCAGTCTCCTTTCCAATGTCAGACAATATTTTTTGTTTTGATACATATTTTTTGCCGCGTATTGAACACTTCTTCTTTCCCAGAGATTTTGTTTATCCGCAGTGCATAAGATCATATATTTTGTTTCTGCATGTAGCTGACTTATTCGCCTTCAGATTTTTTTTTCTTTTTCTGATAAGCAGGTACAAGCCTCATGAGGTTGAGACTTCATATGCATAAGCCTCTCCACCCTCAGCAGCTTTCTGCCTGATTTATGGGGGCCTACAAACCATCCTCCATGACTAGAGAAGCAACTTTTTCATTTTCAAAGTTAATCCAGTTCTAGGATGAATTAACTGCTGAATAACACCCCGACAGCTAGATTGTGCTTGTATGCAGCTAGCTAGCATTCCCTCTAACTTCTTACCCTGTAAAATAAACATTAAGAGCTTTGGCCTCTGGATTGCTTACTATTGATCACTTTTATAACCCAGGACACCTTATCTTCTTTCAGCATTTTACAGTATCATTAACTGTAAAAGGAGAGTGAGTTTCTTCTGCCAGCCTGTTTTTGTATAAGGAGTTAGCACATCCAGAAGAAAGACCTGATAGTGGTATTGTGTTAACTAGCACAGCTGGTATGGCTCATTAGGCCCACCCTGGCAATAACAGAAGTGAAAATAGCCTTTTGGGTTAGCAGGCAGAATTGGGGTCCAGGAAGACCTTTCTGAAAAGGCTAGGTGCATTCGGATGTGGAGATTCTATTCAAAGAGGTACCTGTTTGCTCTCATTCTTTGGGCCAAAATTCAAACCAAACCTTAGGAGTCTCTTAGGCTTCAAACTTTTGGAAGTAAGAATTTATTGTAAATATGCTGAAGGTCAGTACTGGTTTTTAGACTTTACTGCTTTTGTGAATATTAAATAGCTTATACTTAATCTAGTGTTTGTGATAAAGCTTATTGTATTCTACACTGAGCTATTTTAATTTAGCAATTTTTGAAAAGCAGAAGGAGTGGCTGGCTTAAATTTGTGACTGCAGTTTTCTCTGCTCATGGAGCAGTAGGCAGCAGGTGGCAGCCCCTGTAGTCTAATTGTCCCTCACAAAAGGTAAAGGATAACAAGGGATATGAAGGGCAAAGAGAAAAGGTGAAATTGTGTTTTCTCCTCAGTGTTTCACAAGACAGAAACATTGTGCTTTATGCAGAAATCCAAGAAAATCTGCAAGGATCAATTCAGCAACATTCACCTTAGTGTATTATTCTGGGGAAAGAAGAGATGAACCTGTCTGAGGAGGCTGGGAGATGTTCCTCAGGAGTCAGCGTCTTTGGCAATCAGGGAAATCTTGTGACTTTTATAATACTACAACCATCATTTTGAAGACTGATGGCTTTGTTTTAGCAGGGAAAAAATTCATCAATTGCAATTGCATTTGTTGCTGAAACCACTTCAAAGGGCAGAGGGATTTGAGAGGAATTCACACTGTCTTGGAACATGTGAAAAAATAGATATGCCATGCCAGAAGTCCAGGCCAGTGAAGCTGCAGGTTAAAGGACAGGAAAAGGCTCTGAAATGAGAGGAAGAAGGAGAGGGTGAAAGGAGGATGCACATTTCCCTGAGACCCAAGCAGGGCAGGAGGGCTGCTGTGAGAGCAGGGCTCACAGCCTACCTGCAGTTTTTCTCCTACTCACTGGAGTCTTAAGGGCTCTAAAATTATATTTAATTTTTTATTTGCAGTTTGTGATTTTGCTTTTAATCTCATAGCATGAAGTCCATAGATTTTTCTATTGAGCGTGTTGAATTTAGGAAATGATGCTTTAAAGAAGAAATAGGAACTTTTAATCTGGAGATGACGTATCTGGAGTATTGAGATGGGACTCAGAAGAAAGGGGTGATAAGGACCCATCTCCTTTTAAACCATGGGAATTAATGTGGTGACTGTTGTGGCCCCTTGCTCGTTTCAGAGAACATGAATCTTCCTGCACACACAGGTTAGGGACCCTCCTGTAAAGAGCAGTAGGATGGGGGAACACATCAGCAAACCCCAAAGTGCTGTAGTGGATTTTCCAAGCACAGTTTTTCGTCCAATGCCTCAGACATTCTTATTAAACCCAGAGCAGGTTGTTTAGCTTCATGTGATCTTGGAGTGTGATGTTATTTCATGGATTTGTTATTTTCCTGTTATGCATCTCATATTCCTCCTATTATGATTTATTTCTTACTTGAACCTTGAAAAGCACAAAGATGAGAGCTTCCTCTTGTGATTATACAAATAATAATAATAACAGTACTAAGAACTCAAATTGCTCTCAATCTATCCATCAGTCAAGAAACTTGTGGTTTTGCAGACAGATGCTAGTAAATTAATTTCACTTAGAATGTGTTGGAGATTGAAAAAAACTTAAATTTAAGTATTTACTTGTAGGTTTGTGCATGTGCAGGTGTGTGAGTTCCCATTATACAGTCAATGGAGAACCAGTAAACTCATTTGACAGAAGTAAAGCATTCAAAGTTTGCCTAGACACTATCTGTCATCTGGTATATATTGTCATCTGATTTCTTTACAACCTGTATGCATGCAATGACACACACTACTTCAAGAATAAAAACAAAATAAAAAGTAAAAAACCCAAATCAAACCAAAAAAAAACCCTCATTTTCTCTTTACGACCACTTTAGCACAAAGGAATTCATATATGTACCTGGGGTTGATCCCACATCTCCTTTACCAATAGAGTAAGACTGAAAGGTCTCTTCACAGTCAAGTAAAAATGTCTGGAAGCCTCACCTTCATGCAGACTTTTGTCTTGCACATTCTATTGCTTTGGGAATAATATAAAGTTATAGGAACCCACACAAATTATTCATTCATTCTATTGACATATTGTGAATTTAATGGAAAACTACCAGGATCAAAAGTGAGTTACATCCACCAAAGCTGACATAAAAAAGAAGTGCCTGGATCAGGAGGTAATCCCAGTTTAATGTACCACATAAGAAATGGCAATTCTAGTTACATTATCTCTTCTGTGACAGGCTGGGGAAAAATGTTAAAGAGCACGGCAGGAAATCAGATAGACCATTAAATAAATATTATGTAACTATTTAATTAACCATTTAATTAAGCCTCTCTGTTTTACCTTTTGATTTATCCATAATTCCATGGGAATGAAACAGTAGTGGTGTCACTCTTATAAGAACCACCAGATTTCATTTTACATTCTAGACTTACATTTTACATTTACTTTTACATTTCCTTTTTAGTTTTCTGTCATAATTTCCTCAGAAAATTATTTATTTATTTATTTATTTATTTATTTATTTATTTATTTATTTATTTATTTATTTATTTATTTATTTATTTATTTATTTATTTATTTATTTATTTATTTATTTATTTATTTATTTATTTATTTATTTATTTATTTATTTATTTATTTATTTATTTATTTATTTATTTATTTATTTATTTATTTATTTATTTATTTATTTATTTATTTATTTATTTATTTATTTATTTATTTATTTATTTATTTATTTATTTATTTATTTATTTATTTATTTATTTATTTATTTATTTATTTATTTATTTATTTATTTATTTATTTATTTATTTATTTATTTATTTATTTATTTATTTATTTATTTATTTATTTATTTATTTATTTATTTATTTATTTATTTATTTATTTATTTATTTATTTATTTATTTATTTATTTATTTATTTATTTATTTATTTATTTATTTATTTATTTATTTATTTATTTATTTATTTATTTATTTATTTATTTATTTATTTATTTATTTATTTATTTATTTATTTATTTATTTATTTATTTATTTATTTATTTATTTATTTATTTATTTATTTATTTATTTATTTATTTATTTATTTATTTATTTATTTATTTATTTATTTTTCACTCTTACATAGACAGATGTGGTTTTGATATTGAGAGTCTCGCTTGTGGAAGATGTGGAGCTATTGCACTAAAACAAGTATTGGCCACTAGAGCCTGCAGATAAATCCAACCTGCTGTGTGGTACAGGGTTATAGGCAGAGGCTCATCACTCACCAAAATGCTATCATGCATGGGCATTCTGGGAATGTGAGGAGGATTCACACCCTCTCTTGTTCTATAAATGGAGACCTAAGGACTGTGGCTACGAAGCTGTATTTGGAATAAGGTAATCTACTATGCAAACAGTTCAGTGTACAACATGCTATTTTGATCAGTCTCGCTGGGGAAAAATACCCCCTGCATCTTATAATTAAAAAGCTATTTAACAGTGTAAAAATACAAATATTCCCAAATCAAGTTTCAGCCAAATATCCTGTACAATTCCTCTCCCATCAGCCTAATTCAAAACACGGATATCAGAGACAGCAATGGTCTTGTGTTTACACCACACAGCACTACAGGGAGATGAACACTTAGCTTTTGTTTTGGTCTCAATTCATTTTTTCGAGAAGCATAATTAAAAACTGCATTAATGCCACCAATTATGGCCTCCAAGGGACCAGAAACCCCATGTTACCATGTGATGGAACACAACTGAGCTGCGAACATCCATTTGCCATTATAATACTCATTAATCCTGCCAAATACAACTCATTATGAGACTTCAAGAAAATCATCTCATAGGCAAACACAGCACAGAATCTATCTGTCACTGCATTCCTCACAGCACAAGTTGCAGGGGTGGAAATTGTTCAGTGTAACTAATTTATGAAGCTGCAAACTAACCATTCATTTCTGACACAAACCAGGAGGTGTCTGAAAATGTATAAGGACTTCTTTACTGCTGGAACATCCATTTAATTGTGTCTTCTTCAAAAGTGAGTGTTTGATTGAAGTTGAAGAAAACACTGTGAAGATGGGAAGAATTGTCTTGAAAATTTGCTCAAATCAGTGTTCCTTAATTAAAGGCCGTGCTGCTCTAAAAAAGGTGCTGGAATTTCTCTTTGAACTACTGGATTCTGTGCCAGAATCATTTGGTATTTAGATTTTCCTGTGTGCAAAAATACTGTCCAGATTGCAAGGATGTGTTCAGATTTTCAAGCTGTCCACTTGAAAGGATTTGAGAAAAAGTTGAGGTATTCAAAAGAAGAGGTTGTTTGAGGAAGACGGGTGCATACTGAAAGCACTGTGGATGGGTGGAGAGTTCCTTGTAGCATACCAGCTGTCTTCAGCTGTGTTGCAGAAATTTTGATTCCATTCAGAAACCATTTCTGTATTTTTTTCTCATGCAAACTGAAGGTATTCTTTGATTTCTAATACTGTATTTTTAAGTGAGTAGAATCCTATATTTATCATGTAAAAAAAAAATCGAAACAGAAAAAGTTCTGAGCTGAAAAGAAAAATAAAACAATAACAGAAAGAAAAACTGTGTGTTATAGATACTCACACAATTAAATGAGTTCCTTGGGGAATCTAATATATCCTTACTCTTTGATGTCTGAAGTCAGGATTAGTGAAATCCAGACTCTAGAAAATTTAAAGATAGTATAGTCCTTCTCTTTTTAAAATAGCTCTTTGAGGTCAAATTTAAAACTCATGCAGAGAAAGGAGAGTATTAAAGGAGGTCTCATGAAACTTGGCATACTTGGCATCTCTGAGGTTAACATTAATTTTGCACAATACCTTGTTCCATTTAAAATTGAGAGATCATTACAACAATGTACTTTCAATTCTAAACAAAGTTAGGATAATAAGAAGAGTAATTCTCCATTGTACATCTGGCAATGGAGCCACCTGTGTTATGATAGAAAGCTATAAACCTCTCTGGGTACTTGTTCTGCCTCAGCATGTTTGACTGCTACAAATGTAATCTCTCCAGGGCAGGGGCTCCATCTTGTTCCACAAATTCACCCATTGTTCAGTGCTGCATAAGGGTATGGTGCTATGCAAAGAAATCAAGGCAGCTGGTGGGGGTGTGGTTCTCAATACTTTGCATTTCTTTTTTCAACCAGATTTTTAGTCCTATTTATTCATTCTGGGCATCCAGAGTCATTCAGCCTAACACATAGGGGTTGGATCTGAGGAAATAACTTTATTTTATACAAATATGTAGATATTGCTGTATGTTCATGTGTGTATATTAATTATTCAAAGTCTTGTTTAAAAATATTAAAAAAAA
>VXAC01006759.1:449263-537838 GCA_013399225.1 Rhipidura dahli
TATCTGTAAATAGAGATAAAGAGAATGACTCCTTTCACAAAGTAATATATGAAGTGTTATGCAAGATCTGTTATTATAACTATTTATAATATTTGCTCCAAAAGTACCATGGTAATATTTTAAATAATTTGACTAGAAAAAAATGAGAATAGCTGAAAGAGAATATATAGGCATTGAGAAGAGTTCATCCTTTAGAGGACAGAAAGAACAGATTTGAGTCTCAACAGGGTGCTCCACAGGTTGTTGAAAACTTTCTAGTCTTGAAGAAAACCTTCACCTGCTTCTCACCCCTCAGTTGTTCAAGGTTTCCTTTGTTTTGAACCATTCATCCATTGCCATAAGACTTAGCCTTTGTACTGAAAATATTCTTCCAGTCTTGCAGAAAAACTAATATTTAAAAGGCTCTGTTTATCAAGTGATTGGCAGATTTGTGCTTTTTATATAAATTAATCTCCTGACATCTCCAGATTAAAGTACAGTTTTTCCTAGCCTACATCTTCACACTACTTGCAACATCCTCCTTGATCTTAGAAAATGCAAAGTGAAGCTAATTCAAGTTTCTGTTCCGAACAAGGGCAAGGTTTTATTCATGTTCCTTTTCAGTCTGTTCTGCTGCCACAAAAACAAAATCAAAGGTCAAAGAACACATAGAAAGAATTCTGCTCTTTTTGACTTCCCTCTTCAGACTTCTTGGAAGTCACAGTACCTTCTTGAGATACACATTAGGCACAATATGGGAAATGGGACAATCCAGGCTACTGAAGGGCGTGGTGGTAGACCAGAAAAAAAGCCAAAACTTATTACACATCCTTTTGCCTTTCTTCAATGGCCCCGAAATTTCTCAGTTAACTTTGCACATTTATTCACATAATGATTGACATCACGTAATTAAAGTACCTTTTCTTCCAAATTTTTCTTACAGTGCCAGATCTCAATCCAGAGCTGTGCTCCTGTTCTTTACCCCTACTACATAACTCTTTTATCAACAGCTTTTTCTTTAGCAAATCTGTTTGCTGTATTTCTAGATGAATAAAGCAAAATGCTGCAAAATACTGAAATAGTTCCAGATCAAAATTTTGAGATATCTGTGCTTTGCTGAGTCAGTCTGATTGCTAGTAGATATTGATGCTGTTTCACTTCTTGCTGACATGGACCATATATTTGTAGTTTTAACTAAAACTTATGCTAAATAATTACAAAATTTTAAAAGCAGCAAAATTCTGCTGGATTTAATGTTTCATGTGTTGTTGAGATTCACTGCTCCATGGCATAAACAGATTATTCTTCTGTGGTATCTGGTTTCAGAAAATAGAAAAGTCTAATACTTTATTACTTTACAGTTCTGTGATACTTTCACTGTACTATTAAACCAATCATATTCACCACCACTATTCATTTTATATGAAAAACTGAAATGTCCCATGAGTAAGTTCTGAGACCTTTTATGTGGTTACTGTTGCTAAGGAAACCACATCCTTGATATCCATGTGTCCAACATGTCAGTCTCACTTTGCATCGAGCTATCCATGAGCCAACACTGCAGCATGGAGTAAAGAAAAAAAGAAAAGTGAAAAACAAGACAAGAGAGGCTGAAAACTGTTTCCTATCAAAGTATATTTGCACACCTGTTAGAGTTAATTCTGGGTTCTTCTATGTTATATCTGCCGTGGGGTTTTTTTGATAGACAATAGCTGCTTGCAATAGACTGAAAAACAGCCTGAAAAGGTGCAGTGATGGTTCCTCCTCAGGCAGCAAACTATAATCTGTGCTAATCATCATCAGGCAGGAAGAGGGTCCTTTCTGAAGTTCCAAAGAGGAGGATCAAGTCAAAGTAACCATTCTTGAAAACAGATTTCGTACAATATTCCACACCACCAAAAATAAGTTGCTGGCAGTTAAACCAAAAAACCAATACTTTCTTTAATTTTAAACTAAAAATTAACTTAAACCAGTACTTTTATTATTATTTTGAATGAATGAATGTACGTACTCCCTTATCATTGTGTTTGCTTAACTTGTAATGCAGTAAGCTTAATTTAAATATACGGTAGAAACTTTTTATCTGAAAATCTAATGGTGTTGTTCTCATGACGGTCTAAATGCTTTGGAAGCATAAGACCATTTATCTCAGTTTCTCAGATGGTCAAAATGCAGATTTTTGTGTACTTTTCTCCTTGAAATTCAAAGAACACTGGGTGACTAGTAGACATTTATATCTTCAAAAATCTTTTTTTTCAGCTGTACCTACAGTGACCAGTGCATCAAAGCACTATGGCAAAGACAACAGAACTAGCTCTACAAGAGCAGCTGTATCTACAAATACAGTTTAGTGCTCTGAAGGAATACAACATGGATGTGTCTGCCTATTCTGCTGCTATCCTTGGCACAATTGCTCTCTGAAGAAGTATCATTATTAAAAAAATAAAATTATATGTGCAATAGAATAAGCTTTAGCCTGTATAATTTACTTTTTATTATTATCCTGTCATATTTGGCTCTTTAGGCTCAAGAATTGAATAAGATCTGTGTTGTGACACTTTTCAGTGGGATTGTTAGCATGGGTACATGCTTCTAAGGCATCCTCATTTAGGGTACCACAGGGAAATTCATTTTGGAAGAGACCTCATGACATTTATAACTCAACCTTCAGCTGAGTTAGAGGGCCAGCTCTGATGTCAAGCCGTAAGGCTGGCTGTGTCTCACCATGCCACGAAAACCTCCAAGGATGGAGCTTGGAGGCTGCTCTCAATGCAGCCTATTTTATTTCTTTACTGCCTTCATGTTGAAAATGCTTTTCCTTATTTCCTCTCTTATTTGTTTGGGCCCTTGCCTCTTATCTTCCAACCAATGTGCTGCTGTGAAGGATCTGGCTCTCTTTTATTTCTTTATTCCACTCCATGGGTACACCAGGGGCTGCTGGTTAGGCTGCTGAAGTCTCCTATTCCCCACACCAGACAAACTGAGCTCCCTCGGACATTTTGCATGGGACAAGTGCTCCAGACCCTTGACATCATCTCTGTGCTGTGTGGCCCAAAACTGCACACACTACTCTGAATGGCCGATGTATTTTTAAGTAGTTACGTAAAACTTGGATTAAGAATTTTTTTATAAAATATCACAATAAAATTTATATCTCATTCTTTCACTCTTATGTCATGCTGTAAATCTACCCAAACATTAATTTAGGGATCAGAAGAAAATTTTTTTCTATTACTGCTGGGTGGTCTGAAGTGGCATGGAAAAAAGAAAATCTGGAATCCATGCATGGTAACCCTCTCCTACGAGAAGCTGGCACAAGAATGCAAATTCAAGCTGAAAGCTAAAGAGGTATCTCACAGAGACTGATCACAGATCTACCAAGGTAGGAACTTCCAGCTTGGCACTGGGTGCCAAACTAATACCTGGCATACTGCCATTGGTTGTAGCTTATTATGCCCTTCCTTCAGTGATAAACTAATGAAATTAAGGCACATCAATTAAATTTCTCTCTATGGCTCTTGTTAATTCATCTGCATATCTGGTTCAACCCTTTCCTAGGATATGTGGTTAGCCTGAGTGCTAGCAAGCACTGATGCCAAAGACATTAAACATGAATGTTATGCATGTAAACAAAGAAAAAAAATGGAAAAGAAAGCAAAAATAGGTAAAGTAACAGCACAGAACTGAATGTGCTAATGCCAAAGTATTGGCACTATGTCAGATGAACCAAATATGGAAATAAAATGATTATAAAGAAAAGATGCATAGCTAATAATTTCTTAAATTTGGGCGGCTTTTTTTTCTTCTTATAACATTTTTAAGGGCATGTTGTGCTGAAGCAAACTATTGTATTCTTGGTTTGTTTGAACATAGTAATCCCTATGTTCCTGTGAGGTGATTGCCTAACGCACCACTCCTAAAAGTTTAAGTGCTGTAATTGGTTAATATCTATCCACACTTCAAGAGCATGCACTGTTCAGAGGTGCTGTTAAACACAGTTTCTTTCCCTGGCTGCACAACATGATGCACAATGGTGTTTTACCATGTGGTTAAGACTCCTGGCATTATAATATTATAAATTATAAACCACAATACAAAGGGCTGTAATGCTACATTTTGCATAATCTTATTTAAGTGAGCATGAATTAAAATAGCTTTTAATTTTACAAGCAGAGTCTTTGTTGACATGATCTCCATTGTACAAATCATTTAGTTATGCAATATTTCAGTAAACTTGGTATTTGTTTTTTCCCCTGTCAGCACTTCCAGAAAGCATCCTCTTCCCAAGATTATTTGAAAAGTTGTTTTCTCTTTTCAGCTTGTATTTACATGAAACCTTTTTCCCTCTTACTCATGCAGGGGTTGTATCTGAAGTGAATGAAGTCAGCATATTCCTGGAGATTAGTACAACCTTCAGAGGGAAGCATATGCAGTTGCTTAGCCCCAGGTTCCTTCCAGGTTTTGCATTACTATAAAAGATTGTACAAGAAGAAGGACTGTTGAATAAGGAGTGGAGAAAGGTCTTCGGTGTCAGAGAAATGTTAATATGTGGCCAAATGGTCAAAAAATGGATTGTGTTACAGAAGCAGTAATGTTGTTTTCCATTACACAGACAAAAAGGTTTGGAAAATAAATTCATCTACTTCTAAGGTCTTGGAAACTGTGTGCCAAGACGAGATTGTTTCTCTTTTTTTTTGAGTTTTCCTTAAAATTCTGGATGAACCCGAAGATATCTTGCACTACATGTAAGATGCTGGATAATGTCCTCTAGAGAAAAAGTAACATGGTGTGGCAAACAGACAAGTAATAACTCAGTGCTCTCATCTTGGCTGATGTTATTTGAATGGGGTCCTACCTCACTGGAGGTTTCTTTTTGAGTATGAGACTAGGATAAAGCATTTCAACAATACATAGTTATAAACATCATGTATCCTTTCATATTTTATGTTAAAGCTACTGATTTCTTTTGCTTTTTAGAGAAGTCATAAAATAATCATGGACTCTGCAGCATTAAGTAAATCCTTTCTGAGAGTTACATGTGGTTTTTTTCCCACAGTTTTAAGTGAAAGTGAAACCTATGTCCCATTTTTAAATATGGGGTTTTTTAAGCTCTTTGCAATATATTACAATTTGTCAAAAAAAAAAAAAAAAAAAAAAAAAGGACCCAGTGAGCCAGTGGTTTTGGTTTCTTTCCACCTGGAATGCCTAGTGACCATTTGTCAATTGAATTTCATCCAGCACTCCTCCTGTAGTAAAATAATCAATAGCAATAGAAGTAATAGCTGAGTATCAAATTGAATAATGGCTTGTATTCTAACCTGATGACATCAGTATTCAGTAATTCTTGAACCTTTCAACTCAGACTGAAGTTTTCAAACTTCAACTTTTGGCCAATGTGTATTGGGATTTTTTTTTAATTTGTTTGACTTTGCCTGTAGTTTTCTTTGATTCTTTTCTGAAGTTTGAAGGAGAAAAAAGTTAAGGCTTTTCAAGCATGTGATAATTGAGAAAAGACACTCTTGACAGTAAACCATTACCATGACACTTTTTTATTATCAGTCTACAGCCAAAACAGCTGGGGGATGAAAGTTTAAATTTGGCAGGAAAACAGCACTAAGGAGAAGTGCTTTTGAGTGTTCTAGAGAAAATTGGTTTTGATGTGATTTAGTTATAGGCTTTTGAAACTCCATGTACTGAGCATGAAACACTAGTTTCTCATTAAGTTTCACAGGTAGATTCTTCAGTGGACAATTGTATTGGTTTAGATGCAGAAGTTTCACCTCGGGACATATTGATTTTACATAAACTCACAGAAAACCTCTGCAGTGGGGTGTTCCCAGAAATGTAGATTCAGGTCAGATAGATACAGTCTAACTTTGCTCCAGAATGAAAATATCCATAGGCCAAAATAATGCTGCTATTCCATATTATGATTTTAAGCACAACGAAATGCCTTACTTTTGTGTTTATTACTCACCCAATAAAGTAGAGTGCTTCACTTCTGTGATTTATTTAGAGTTTCAGTCTTCTAAAAAGCCACAGTTGTCAGCCATGAGGTCTATGCTTTGGAAGTTTCAACATCTTTTTCTTTTCAGACCTATATCATTCTCCAACTCCTGGAGTGTTCTTTTGCGTAAAACAGACTGCTTGAAGGCACACAGATGACTTTAAATATTTCTGCACTTCACAGTGAATTGCTCATTCACCTGAGTGTTTAACTATGTCAGTATGTTCAACATTATCATATTTAATTGGATGGTTCAACAAGATAATATGCCAGTGCACACACAATTCAATGCATTATTGGCTCACAATAAATAAGGCAACTCTCAAATAAAACACAGGGGATTCGGCAAGAAGAAATTATGTATAATTGAGAGAGACATGAATGCATTGGTGGTTTGCTAAAGGCTGATAATTTATCAATTCTCACAAATTTGAAAATTTGTAAAAAATAAGGCTGTGAAAGAGAATGCATTTAAAAACCATAATTAATATAGACAAATGCAGTCTCCATTGTTGGTGACCCATTTCCTACCCTGACTTACATGTGCAGAACATTTAAACTTGTACAAAACATTTAAACCTTCTCTAAAGGTCCAGAGCTTTATACTTTAAAGACATTGGTCTCACTCCTGAAAGGTCCTTCTTGAAGGAGGATGCGGGTGTCAGCAATGCAGCTATTTTCTGTTCTTTGTGAGCAATCTGCACAGTCACTGCTTGCCTTGATGCAAGACCAGTGCTGAACCAAAACCAAAAAAAAAAAGGGTGCTAACAAACAATGCAGAAAAATGATCTCTCATCACTCTCTTGGAAACTTTTTGATAAATAGGTTATCACTGTTACTTACAGATATCACTAGATCTGTGGAAAATAAAGCACAGTCTTTAGTAAAAAGTCTTTTTTTAGTATAAAGTCTTTAGGCTTATACATTTTGTCTTAGACTGTACAAAATCAGGTTTTTTAACTTGGATGAAGAGTAAAATTTTAACCAGTATATTTAAGAAATTATTCCCTTTTCCCTTCTTTCTACTACACAAATGGATCATTTTCATTCTTACTTAATAAAATAATGCAAGAAAGAAGGAATTTTTCAGCTAAATACCAAACTATCTGAAATCAGAAATGCTGCTTTTTGCCCTTGAGGTAGAGTTTTGGGCGTCTCGTTCTGCTTACCATTCCCTACTGACACTTCCTGGTAGCATTATTGCTGCAATGATGGACCAGGAATTTTTCTTTAATAGGTTGCTGAAATGAGTAAATAAGTCTGCATCAGGTGTATTATCAGAGTTGTGTGGATATGGAGGTCTGAGGCATGAATAAAGTGTCCAAAAAATTACTGCAATTATATCACATGAACAAAGTGCTGTGGTTTTGTATTTGAATTTCTGACACAAAAAATATTGTGGGTTTTTTCTGTACAAAGTACATATCTTTCATCAAAAATAGGGTTTTTTAAAGCATTTCTTTGTCTAAAAAGAGCACTGATAGGAAATTGACAGTAAGAGCTAAAAATAAGACCTGTACTCTAATGAACCTGCACATATGCCTGCAAAAGTTCAGGGTCACAGCCACAGATAAGTGTACAATGATGCTCAAGCCACAGCTTTTCCTCTAAAAAGTGTTATACCATTGTTTTTTGAATAGAAGGTGTTTTTAAAATAAAATTTATTGCATCTACAGACAAGAAGAAGACATGCTGGAACATGACTTGGTCGGCTGTTAATGTTCTTCTTAGTCAGATGCTTAGTAATGAAATGTGTGAGTTGTGTATCATAGGATGCTGATGGGCACTGAGCTTCCTGCTCTGTTCTCTGCACACTTTGGGTGCCATATAAACAAATCTACTCAGACACAAGTGTTTATTTGTATATTGTGCCATGCTGTCTGTGTCAGATATGATGTTGGCCTTCTCTGTCATATAAACATAAGATTGTTTGCAGGTGAATACCTCAGCTGTAAGGCTTGATGGTTTCCTTTCAAATGAAACCACTTCTGACTACTTATAAGCAAATTCTATCGATCTCTAAAAAACATTTACTGATATTTAGATTTGTCTTTTGGATTAGTTGGTCATGGAAACAGTCCTTCAAACTGTCACATCCAGCATCTTGCCACTGAAGTTCACCCTAATTCCATTTAGTTTCACAGGTCAGAATGCTGAGTTGACATTCTCAGGTTTGACCACACCATATTCTGTTCAATGGGTTCATTTTGTGCTACTGCATCTGAAAGTCTAAGCATCAGAGAAATATTTTGAAAACTTTTTTTCCTATTTCACCCAAGAATAGAAGCAATTGTTGCATTGCTATATCCTAGGTTAATATACACATCTATCCAGTTCTGTAGGGTTTTTTCTTTTCACATTTTCTTCCAACAGAAAATCTTGCAAAAATTTTCTAAGTATCAAAGAATCAAGATCTTGAAACAGCCTTCCAAGGGGACAAGGCAATAAACTAGCCACCTTTAGAAAAGATTCATGATCAGCCTAAATTAAGGAGTATGTTATTCTTGCCAAAAAAAGAAGACAAGATTCATTGACATAAGAAATTCTTCTATACATATGCCTGCTGCAGATCATCTAATAGTCATGTATTAAGACTTTTATCATGATCAAAATTCAATTATGAATCTTGTACTTTATGATACAGTTTTTCTAAAACAGCTACCTTCAGCACTTAAATGCTCTATTGGTTATTTGTCTGTAAACCATGAAAACCTTTTCCTTCTCTCCCATAATTTTCATCTATTCTTTTTATCTTTATCTGTTTAAATAAGCCATTTCAAGCATATTTGAACTGTATATAGGTATGGGTTCTGTATTAGTTAGAAGCATGATTCAGAATTTTTCAGTAATAGATCCAAAAAGATGAAGTACCCAGTCCCAATCAAGCTAAATCCTGATATAAAGGCTTTCTTCTGCTTTTCTCTCTGACTTACTCTATTGTCAGTCAATTGTATCATCACTTAGAATATTCAAAAATTTATCAGTGAGAATTCAGTTCAGTGACTTGGATTATCATTAAATAGTCAGATGGATGCATGACTGAAAATCTGTCACAGTCATCTTATTTTAACCCTTTAATTTCTCCATTTTTCATTCATCTGATACAAATCGTCTGGGAGACCTAGGAGGTGATTTGCAGATATCACATAAACCAAAAAAATCTTCCTATTATGTCATAGCATTCACTACCTCTTTATCAGCAGTTTTGAAATAATCCTCTACCTTAAGGTCTTAAAAAAAAGATTAAAAAACTTTTGGGGGGAATGTGATAAGTAGACTTTTAGCTTTGAAGATGAACTGATGAGGTTTTTTCTTCTTAAAAGTAAGGTATTAAAGCAAAATGGCATATATGGTAGTGGCAATCTGCCTGTTGTTTCCCAAAATGCTGTCCTGGGTATGTCTGAAATGCTTGGTTCTGTAACTGAGATCAGAGGATGCATTGAAAGGTGGGAACACTTTATGAGTGTTTATATAGAAATGTTCCAGGCAGTCCCCACACTGCAGCTCACTCAAGATATTAAATAAAAGTAGGTGAGAGGAGGAAGGAAGGGGAACAAAATCAACTTCATAATCTAGGATTAGATGTGATTGATCATTGTTTTCAGTAACCCACTGGGCATTTTTGATGTTTTGTAGTAAATTAATAAATAAACAACGCCCTATCTCTCAAACTGAAGTTTGGCAGAAGGCAGTTAGTCTGGATCAATTAATGTCAGAAAATTAAAATAATACAGTAATGACACATCTTTAAAAGGAACATTTAGTATATGTGTCTTAAGATTTTAAACAAGTCAAGAATTCCTGAGAATAAACAGATATGATATCACCTTATTTTAATTGGATTTATTATTTTTTAATATACATTAGAGATGACAAGTTCCCCTCTTCATGGCTTCTACTGGATTTGTCTCTCAAACAGGACTTGCAAACCAGCTGCTTTGAGCTACAGCCCAGAGCTATAGTCAGAACTTCATCTACAGTTACTTAAGAGACTTATTAAAATATGTTATATAACAAGTTTATTCTTGGGAAGCTAGCAAGAGAGATTTAAAGACATGAATGACAAAAAAGGTCAAAGTCAGTTACTTCAAAATTATATTTTCGCTGTTATGGAACTGGCCACTACCATCAGCCCTGGGAGAGAAGCCATTCTAGGCCACACCTCCATGTTCCTATTTTCCAATATTACTGTGGGGGAGGGTAGGCAAGGGGAATTGCAGACTGAATCTTTAGACCAGTGCAGCAGCATGGAACCAGCTGGTGTGAATACAACATAATTCAAAGCAGTATATATAAATCTACATTTTCAGTAGGCCCAAATAATATATAATATACTATACATGTGCATACACCTATACCTATACCTATACCAATACATATACATATACTATCATATTCTCCTAAATACAAATAAGGCACATAGTATATAGGTCAGTATTTTTCAAGACTAAAAATATTTAGAGGTTTAGATTAACATATTCATCCTGTTGGGACTACTGAAAGACAGAATTTGAAGAAAAGAGTGCATGCTGAGGTTTTGCTTCATGGAAGAAATCCTGGATCAACCATAGAAAATATACATCATTAAGAACTGTGTCGTTATCCATTAACAACATGTGGACATCTCCCTTTGATCAGCAGCCTGAGTGCAAATCACCCTCATATCAAGGTTTTAAGCAATGCAAGTCTATGCTTCCTGTCTCTGGAAGAATGAATTTCAGTCACTGGGAATTAAATGGAAGACTAAAACTAACCTTTGTGGCAATGCAGCAATAGAAAATTTATTTATGTTATTTCGTACCTCCATAAGAGAGGGTGACAGGCCTCAAGTCAAGGAAGAAGCCCAGCACTTTCACAAAAGGAAGAAGTTTCCCATCTAAAATGCCTGGCTTTTTAAGATGTGGATTACTTGCTATTGAATGTCATCCCAGCACTGTTGGTCCTCTCTTGCTAGAGGATGTCAAAGTGATGTCATGCAGAATCATTTCCATTCTTGAAAAATGTCCTCCCTGTAACATTTTTATCCCTTCCAAATGACACTTATTCTTAACAACTCACCACAATATTTATCTCCTTGAAACTAAGATTATACCCTAGAAAATAAAGGCTCTTTTGAAAGCCTAACAGTTCCAAATCAACATGTGATACAACCAGAAGAAAAAAAAAAAAAAAAAAAGAAATTTGAGCTTAAGCCAAAGAAGCAACATTGGAAGGCTGAATCAGAGGACATATACATTTAATCTTGATTAAGTATTTAGTACTTCTTGAGCTTCATGTTGCCTAGGGCACTTTTTCTGTCATTTTTATTGGTCTCCCACCTCCCAATCTATATGTCTTTGTATTTTTGTTTTTCCTCATTACAGATGCTATTCCTTATAATGTATGATCTGTATTAACAAATCAACAAAGCAGCTGCTAGCTACAGTTAGTACATTTTTCTTTATCCATTAACATTTACAGTATGTTAGATTAAGTGCTGCAGACACATGCACATAAAGGTACAGAGAGAGCCACACATACTTGTCAGACATTCAGGAAAATTGGGCAATGCAGAGTTATTGTTGCACATCTCACACCAGGCTCCTTATCTGCATTATAACCGCTCAAGAGATATGCTCAAAGATGCTCAGAAACTCAGGCTCCTTTTGCATTTTCAGGGCGTGCAGTTTGATGAATTTGCTCTTTTAGTCTCCTGAATTCCTTTGAAAACTGAAACAGTAATATAATTCAAGCTTTATACGTCTGAACAAATTTTTTTTCCCACAGGAAGGTCAGGACTTGATCTGTGAAGTCAATGGAAAATGGAAATTTCCTAAACATGTTTGCCAAGAGTGGCTGTTGACAGATATTTTAATTAAAAAAATAATCAGATAGTGGTACTTATCCACCCATATTTGGGACAGTCTGTCAAAATTATCCTACAGGACCAATTTTGGGTAAAAAGGCATATTTAAGGAAATTATGTTTTCAGAAACTACTATTCTTTTTTTCTCATATGCAGATCAATCACTTTTATTTTGCTGTTGGACTGATTAGCTTCAGCTTCTGATATGCCAAAGTAGTACACAAATGCATTACTTGCTCCCTAAGATTCTGTGGATGGGCCTTATCTCATTTAGTTTAAATTATCCCAAAGCTGATATCTGCTGCCATCAAAGCTACACACTGCAATCCAGACTACATTGCATATAGCTGAGGTTAGGGGCCCTGAATCTGTAACTCCATGTTTTACAAACAGGACTGTCTCATGGAGGTTTGGATTTCATTACACTTTGTTACTCTTCATGTAGTGAGAAGCAAAAAACCCTTCTCATCAGGTTTGCAAACCATGGAGATTATATACTTCATTTACAGGTTCTAGATTTTTCTCTCTGACTCCCATATAGTCCCCAAAAGTCTCAGCTCTCACAAAAAAATTAAGTTTTATTCCAAGCTGTGATTTTGTTTTCCATATTAAGGATGTTACAAAGCCATTTTATTACTGTCTCAGGATCCTTCCAGCCTATAGACATTACTTCTCCTGGGGATGCCAAGACACTCACAAGTTTGTCTTTTATTTCTCATCTGGGTTATTGTAATTCATTACTTGCTGGTCCACTTGTCACTTTTTGTTTTAGTTGCTTACAGCTGGTGCAAAATTTGGCTGCCTGATTACTTATGAGATTTCTAATTACATTACTGCGATAATGAAATAGTTTCACTTGCCTCCTGTGAAACGGCAGATTGCTTTTAAGAGTTTACTCCTAACAAATAAATATACACAACAGGCCATTTGTTCCTCAGACCATTATAAAATCACCATTCCCTTTATTCTGACTGTCTTTTGGATTATGGGAATTTGAGCTATTCTTTTGTTGTTGTTGTTCCATATATTTCTAACACATAAAACTTAAATTTCACAGAGTCTTTATTAGATAAGTATTACTTTCTCAATTTTTATGACCTATTTCTTTTCCCTACTCCTGGTGATGTATGTTAAAACATATCAGGTACAAAAGAAAGATACATGTCCATATATATGTCCATATTCACTGGTATAAGACAGTGAAACTTTGCTTTGGTTAGGTACCAAAACCTTTTCAACTAAGTTGGCAGAGGTAGAGATGTGGTCTACAACCTATCAATTATCCTGAAAGAGGTTTCTAACAGAGCAAGGCTAAAATAGATCAGCACTGAAAATGAAAAAAAAAACCAACCAAACAAAAAACCCCAAAACATACAAAACAAAATTTAAAGCAAATCTGAATAGAATTTAAGATTATTTTCACTTAATTTCAGATTGATTTGACCTTGAACTTACAGCAAAGGACAGACTATACTTACAAAAAACCCCAAACAAGTAATGCAGTTCCTAGGTTCATTTACAAATGAAATCTTGAAGAAACCTGTAAGCAAGTACAGTGGCAATGCTTTATTTCTTTTGCTTACAAAAAGATCCCTGCAATATTTAACTAGTCAGTAATTAATAAGCTCAGCTGTACTACATCACAAGTCATGTAGATTGCAGAAGTTGCATCAAATTAGTATAATCGTGCTGGTATGCATTCCAGGTAATTTTGAGTTTTAAATAATGTGTGAATTTATTCTCACCCCATTTTTTGATGCAGAAATCTTGAAAGGATGATGAGAAGGTTGCAATGCTTTGTCATACAAAACAAATTTGGACTCTGACATGTAGAAAAAAAAAGGAAAAAAAAGAAAAAAGAAAGTAAAGAAGGTTTTGGTGAAATTCCATAAAAATAATTTTAAAAACACATCTTTAAAAAAGTGAATGGGAGACAATAATTCAGCGGGAAAATTACTCGCATCAGGTATAAAATGAAGAAAAGGAAAATCTGTTTTCCAGAAAGCAAGGCAAATTACAGAAACCACTGCCACCATGTATTTTGGAGGGCAATAGGCCAAGTGAGTTTCAATAGCCAGTCCTGGAGGACGACTCCTTTGGTACCTCTTGAGCATAGTCATCCCAGTTGAACCCTTAGCTAATTTCTGGTGTGCCAGAAGCTCAGATATCTATCAAACAAAGAATTATTTTGGTAGTATCCTATTTCTAGCACTTTCACAAAGCATCATCTGGTAGACAGTACACATTTGTTCTGACTTATAACCATTCTGTAGTTCATAAACACAGACACACACTACTATATGCAGAAGCACCAAGTTGTAAAAATGATTGTGACTAAGCCAGTGAAATAAAGCAAAAGTAATACAGCTATGCCTGCCATCACATATAGAAATCAGAGTGCCAAATTTACATTAAATGTCACCAGAACCAGAAGAGGTCAGACAGAGATGAGTGCTCTTGCAGTAAATAAAAATTGTTGTGCCTTCTCTCTTGTCAAACCTGGCTGCCGAACCCTTATTACACATTACAATTACTTCTGAGATGGAATACAGGCTTCATGCATTATATTTATTTCACTTCATTTGCATGTTAAATACATAACATTTGCATTTCTACTAAAGCAATGACACAAACTTGTAACTCAAAAGATGTACTTTGATTGGAACTTGTAATTATAACACATAGCAGAAGTAAGATAAATTCTCAACGTACACTGGGAATTTTGTACAAGGGGGCCAGTGCTGCTTCACTGAATCATTTCTAAAAAGCACTGTGGAGGAGTGAAAATGAAGAGAAAAGAGATCCACTAGCCAAAGGGAGACATAAAATAAAAAGAGCTTTTTAAAAGAAGTGGAAAGTATCCCAAAACCAAACCTTACTGAAAAAACAATCTCTCACAAGAGCTCTAACTTTAAATGCTCACCTTCCTGACAGGAATTGGACATTTAATCTCTAATAAGTATTGACATATAAGAAATCAATGTAGTTTTGAAATGTAATTACTGAGCAATTTACATGAAAAAACCTTTCAGTATAGGAAATCTATCACTCAGGTAACATTCTTGTGCAGGAACCTTTGAACAATTTCAATTTGAAAGTATGTCTTAAAAATGCATTGTGACATTGCAAAATATTTGCTTTAAAAATATATTTTACAATTAGATTGTATTCCTTCCCTTGAAAGTAAGAGATGAAGAGGAGAGCAGCCTATTTCTTTATGATTTTTTTCCTCAGTTCTTTGAACAAAATATTTCTGCTAAAAATGTAGGCTACACAGGAAAGATTTCTGTAAGTTACTGAGGTCAGGGAACCCCCAAATGTGGGATCACCCAGCCTGGGGTCTCACTATTTTAAACTCAGTGTTAGCAGGACTCCTATCCATTAGTTTTACCGTCCATACAAAGAAGGTTTGGCAGCAGAATCTCTTAACCTGAACGTTTTGATAAAAAGTACTGCAGAGCCTTATAAATTTCCTAGAACACTCTTATGTTTCGTATTTAACAGAGTATTGGTATGAAAAGTCATCTGTCTGAATTGCTCTGTGCTGTCATTTCACTGGTTGCTGCACTTGCTACAGCAATGTTTAAAACCTTCTGGAGAACCCTGCTTCCCATAACGAGCTCCTCTCACCCTGAATATGTGCTGCTGTGGTTATGTATCCCCTCATCATGAAGTGCAGAAGCAGAAGTTCTAACATGACTTACATACCAATAAAAATATTTGCTAGTAACCAAGGATGTGGTGCTCCTTGGCAGATGCCTTTCCAGTGCTTCTGTATAGGCAGAAGAGGCCAGAAGACTTGGCAGTATTTTAACTTGCATGCTTTATGTACTTCAGTAAGAAATTGCAATGCCTATTGCTCTTCTAACTCATTCCATCAAAAATATTTATGTCAGCCATACAAAATTATAACAATACAGCTCTCCTGAAAGAAACCTAAGCCCATGTATTTCGACTGTCCCTGGAAAAGTCACTGGAAGGTCCAAAATGACAAAAGGCGAGACAACAGGTGAGACAACCTCTGCTGAAAATGATGTGGATATGTGTGGTATTAAATGAAGACTGAATAATGAAGAAAGAAAGGTATGGACTTGTGTTTTGTTGTTTTTTACTGTTTTAAGTTGTCTTTGCAGTACCAAAACTATAATTTTGTTCCGGCAATTCAGATTTGTTTTTAAATCCTGTAGTTTGAATTTTACTTTTGTGTGTGAAAAAACATAGAGAAAAATGTGCTATTTCTTGGATGACCTATCTGAGAATTTACACTTTTACATTCTAGCCAGGAACTTATAAATATGCAGCAGCTATAAACAACCAAATCTTGATGAAGCTAAATAAAATTTTTTAAAAGCCAACAGAGACAACTATAAGGAAAATACTTATCCTGACCTTGCTCCTTTCACATTTTGACTGAGCATGAACTGCATTCTTACTTTTGAAATAAACACATGAACTGTTGGAAGGATGTATCCTTTATTGTCTGCTGATATATCAAATTGTTATAAATTATTTATCATTAATTAATTATTCATTATTTTAAAAATAATTATTGGACATCTCATCCCCAAAAAATGATTGAGGAAACAATCACTTCTGGATAACAGAAGTGATCAGGACACAGGTAGGAAGCAAAGAGCAGGTGTGGTGGGACCTACATCTCCAAATTCTGTATGTCTAGTGAACACTCTTCCACCACTCTATTCTGATGAAGGCATGTTTTTTCAAGTGGAAGAAACAGATTAAAAATTCAAAGAAATACAAGAAGACTTTGGCTGATGAGGAATCATAAATTTCGGAAATGTTTAATGTTTAAAATGTTTTGCTGCATATAAAGATTATTTCATAGTCTATCCTAACCTAAACAAACATAAGCCTCCATGATCTTCCCTCTAGCACCCATGCTTGACTAAGGCAATACAGGTGATGTCAAGTGTGGCATAACTAAATGAACCAAAGTCTTCTTCCTTGGGCAAAGAAAAATGCAATTAACTAATGTTCCCTGACTTTATTATATGATATCAAGATATCAAATTTTTACATTCCACCAATAATTCTACAGATATTAAATGAGTACCCAGAAGAAAAATGGAGACTGCCCACTAGGCTTTGGAAGGAGAAAAACCCATTGAAAGAAGTGTGTGAATAAAATTAATGGAAAATATAAGATACTACAAATCTCAAGGGAGATACTTCACTAAATGTGAAGCCTTTCTTTTGCATAGGTATGAACATGCTAACCTTAGAATCCTTAAATATTAGAAGGATAGTACCAGTACTAGAAATATTGTTGGGAGTTCAGTTAACTAGAAGAATATGTCTCATTGCAGCTGAAGAAAATAAGCTCTTTCCCTGGACCATGTTTCTCTATTGATTTTTATGTAGAACACATTTTGTCCTGTTTTTAGCAATCTAATTTCCTGGAAATTACTAACTTCAAAATTAAGAATAAGTAAATCTAGAGTCAGAACTGGAGAGAACCTCAAGAAGTCAGTTATTTCTTCTCTTCTCAAATATCATATATCTGTTATCCTTGGTAGCTATATGGCTAGCCTATTCTAAAAAGACCTTCAAGTAATGGGAATTCAGTCACCCTTTTAGATCCTCTTCTCCCCGTTGCTGATGATCATTATCAGTAGGGTGGTTTAACTAATGCCAGACCTGATTTTCTCCAATTCTATTCTGTTACTTCCCGTGCTAGCCTCTCTGACATGGGAAACTATTTAATCTTTTTTTTTTTTTTTTAATCATGAAACATCTCATATAATCAAAGATAGGTATCATCTTTCTTCTTTGCCCTCCCTTTCTTTCTGGAGCTCAAGTATGCTAATTCAATTTGTATTTCTTCTTCTATCAAGTAGTCTGGACATCTGATTATCCTTCTTGGCCTCAATTTTTTCCACACTTCCTTGAAGTACAAGGTTCCTGCCAAGCACACAGAAGCTGAAGACTGCCCAGTGCCAAGGCCAGAAGAGCCTGCCCTTTGCAGAGAGGAAGACACAATTCCTTCCCTTGTTTGCAGGTAAGTGTCTACACCAGGCATACACTGCAAGACAGGTTTTGAGTTTTTTCTTGAGGGACAATGTGGTATGAACACAGGTTCAACCTCTGACTCCTTTTATAACTCTGAAACCCTTCTGCAGAACTGCTGCCTAGTTAGTTGTTTCCAGACTTCTCTGTACATTTCTGCACTAACTCCTTGGAACTGAATTTAAAAGTCCTCCTTTCTTGTTGTTTTCTGTACTTCTTGTATCAAAATATGTTCATCAATACAGCTTACCTCCCAGTCAGGGTCCTATTGCATTCCCTTCTCAACATATACTCAGGCTGCTCAAATTTCCAGTGAGCTGCAAATCCCATGAATTATGTAATTAAAATCTGGGGATTTTTTTAGGACAAAAAAATAAAACCACAAAACGAAACCAGACCTAAAAAAAACCCCAAAATCTTCTTCTTCTTCCTTACATTTCTAGTTCTATGGTATCTTATAGATCTCTAAATGGCATTCTGTTACTTTTACCTAGGGACTTCACCTTACACAATACTACTAAAGCACTGTTCTCCCTTATTTCTTCCTAATATTTTCTAAAGTTTCTCTTTTCCTGCATTTTCTGAACCAGATTGCATTCCTACTCTAACTATGGAAATTATTCCATGGTATCCATTTTAATTTTATTTTATATCTCCTGTGTATCTTGCACTTACAATTTCCATGTAGACACTTAAAATCTGCATCTCTGTCTTCCTCCCTTCTTTGATTCATGCTGTGAATAGCCCAGTACTTTCTGTTTTCAGGATCTTTACCCATACTCTTCACATTGTTTTGTGGCATTTTGTTACTATTCTGTCAATCTTGGTAGTAAACTTAATATTCTTACTCTTTTTCATGAGACCCAGTCTAACCTCAGTCTTATTCCCTATCATTGCAAGGCTGAGTTATCCGGGTGGTCTGGTGAAACCATCTCTGTGGGGTGCATCCTTCTCTACTACAAAATAATTGCAACTTGCACAGATATACCTTTAGTAACACTTTTTACTTTGAAATTTTACTTACCAAGAGAATTCTTCTTAAAAAAAAAAAAAATGTTTATCCAGACAAAGTTTGACAGAGCAACACAGGAGTTTTCCTCTAAGTGTTAAATTAGAGCTTCCAAATGAAAGGGTTGGATGAAAATCCAGCTGTGCCTCTCAGATCAGCTAAATACTTCTGTAGTCATTATACAAGATTGATGAGAACCTCCTTGACAGATCCTCCTTGATTTGGACAACTGAAGTTAACAAGGCTTATACTCAAATTATTCTCACAACACTAAATAAATACAAGCTTTTTAATTGCTTATTATGCTTTAACAAACCAGTCAAACATGTTTTGGTTTAATAGGTTTTCTTCATATTTGACCCTTTTTTAACTCTTTCTCCCATCTCCAATCTGTAAATATATTTCTTTGTTACCAAACCTCATGTTTTTTATCCCTCTTAGATGTTCCAAAGTGGTTGAAAACCTTGTAACAATGAACATACATGGATTGCAGTTATCATCTTAGCTGTGCTCTCACAGTAGAAGTTCCTTTTACTCTCAGACCAGCAAAGCCTTTTTAGCCAAATTTTCTTATGAAAGCAAAGGCAGGTACAAAAACTGCTACTGCACTATCTTCCTATGACTCCTGAGCATTGAAGACCAAAATGGCATTAGGTCTGGGCACTGTCTGCCTGGTCAGCTTTAAAATATACTCAAAAACTTATCAAGCATGAAAGTTAGTTACAGAGTCACCAACAATTTTACATTTATGAAAACATTTTAAGAACTGATTATAATGGATGCCTCTGCCTGAATTAAGGTGCTAATGAGACCACATGCCAAAGTCAATAGTACAGATTTTATTTGAGAGTAAATATGCGTTAGAAAGATTAAAAAAAATGGGGAGCAGGGGGAGATGTTAGAGAGAGTGAGAGAGAAGTAATAGATATCACCCCATGTGAATTCCTGCAGTGTCCCACTGGTCCTTCTTCACCCAGGCCTTTGGTGGGGGATGCCCCCAAGGAGCTCTTCTGGGGGTACCACTTCTACACTGTCTGGGTCCTGAGTACTCACGGAGTGTAGCTGCTGTGCCCATAACATGAGACAGCCTGTGAATGAGCACTTGCTGCCTGTCCCACAGCTTGCCATGGTGGGAATTTTGTGTTACCCAGATCTGTCTCACCAGACAGGAATGAGCCTGTTCCTGTTGCTGTCTGCACTTATCTCAGGTTATGTTGTGGTGGGTTATCTTACAGTGTTTTGAGACATGCAACTGCATTCTCTAAGTCCTCAGAAAAAACACATATAATAATATAGTTAGTATTTTTCTCATCAAGAAAATTCCTTTTTATTTGCCCTAATTTGAAGCTAGTGAGTTTTACTATTGTCTTCAGGCAAATCAAAGTTGGTTACACTTTCAGAACTAGCTTCAAGGAGTGTGGCTGCATGCCTTTCAAAATCTCACCTGATTTGGAGAAATCAGTGAATTGTTTCTATATATCCAAAGAGAATATCAGAGACTCTTCCATGGACTAATTCCATTACATATATCTTTCCTCATAAGCACACTAAACCATAGTCAAATTAATGTAGCTTTTGTTTGCTATTTTTCATTTTCTCTCCCACAAAACAAACAAATATTATTTTTTTTTCTAATTCTAGTTAAACATATCAGTCTGTCAATTTTTGCATCAGAAGCTACCTGCTCATCCTAGAAGCTACCTGCTCATCATAAAGCAACCAGTGTGGTGAGTTTGAACAATTAGGCCTTAGAAAATGCTTGAATTGGAAAATTGTGAAATAATGACCAAATAAAATAAAAGTTTAATAAACTCATCTCCTGAGCATGGAGATTAAAGGGTGTAACAACAATTTTGCAGAACTACAAATATAAGAAGAGGAAATTTGAGTGAAGAGGCTATTACATGTATCAGGAAGAAAGAGATAAGAAATCTACCTAGAACCTGACATCTTAGTGAGGAAGAAAATAAAGTGATTTCTTTAAGAAGAAAGAGAGTAAATGTTTGAAAAGTGTCTCTGGGAGCAGGGTAGATTCTCCATAATACACACTCTCTAAATCAAGTTTGGATGACTTTCTGAAATACAAGCCTGGGTTCAGTCAGATGGTTTAAGTTTGGTGCAGGAGCTGCTGGAAGTAATTCCCTAGCATGCATTATGCAGCAGGATGAGCTTTAAAATCTACTGAGAAAATGTTTGGGCCAAACTAGCAGCTTGCACACACTGATATAACTTTTTAAAAGCCAGTTGAGTTGTATTGATTTACACCAGCTTCTGATCTTGCCCTTGGAATATAATTTACTGCTGTCATTATGCAGTAACACCCAGACCCTGCCTGTTCTCCACGCTGTAATAAGAGCAGCTGTCTTTGCGGTTTGGGGCCTGATCCAATTACACTCAATGGGAAAACTCCCATTTAGTGCAGGCACACAATTAGATGGTTACAAATTGGTCACAAATAAATTCAGACTGGAAATTAAAACTATTCCATCTGAGATTGTTTTTTAGTTATCTGGCGAAACGCTGGAGTAGCCTCGCAAACAGATTAACAAGTCAAGGAATGTGTTAAAATTAAGACTGGAAATAGGGAAGGGACTGTGCAGCAAACAGAAAAAGGGGTGTGCATGTAACAGCATTTCTGCTGTACCCTCCTTGTCTCTGGTAATTTGTAGCACAGAGACAGAAGGGAGAAAGGAGTGGGACTTGGAGGTCTGGGACACTTGATGTCACAGTGTCTCTGGAAGGAATTGGAATGAACCTGTAGCTCTGTTGTTTCATAATACTTTGTAGGTGTTATTAGTCCTCCTGATGCATTTTTTTAGGCAGCAAAAATGTGCAGGAAGAGCCTACAAGGTGTGGAGTAGCTATAATTTGTGAGTCTTTAAAACTTTCCCAGGTCCTGGAAAGTGGAATTAATCCAAGGCAGACAGCAGGGTGGATTCCTGTAAAACAGTGAGATGAGCACAATGGCTGTGTGCTCTGGGGTCCTGCTCACTTTCTCAAGGTTAAGCCATTTGCCAGATTTTATGTCAGCAGGCATTGTTTTCCAGGGTCACTCATAGTTACTGTTGGAGGTATTTTTCTTTTGCTTTGTGCTATCTTCATTTTTTTTAATATACTACCTCACCACCTGGAATTTGGTGATATGTTTGATCATCTCTCTTCCTCTGGCATATTCTGTTTACGGGGTGGGGTTTTTCTTGCATTTTACCATGTTGTAAGCAGTTTTTAGGAAACTGGGGAGTGTTCTGTTATGTGGTGGATTACACCATAGACTTTTCTGAGCCAAGGATCTACTGTAGAGTTTCCTCTAGCTGTGATATAATTGCTGAAATGAGAGAATTGAAGTGAGCCCATTTGGTCTTGTTTTTCTATTTATGTTGTCTACTCTTGTATACAGAGTATTTTATTTCTGTATTTCATTCCTGTCTTTTTTTTTTTTTTTTTTTTCCATTCCTGTCTTTAAGCATTCTGGTTTGTCTTTTAAAGAGGAAGAGCACAGTCAGATATGGCCTCTGTGAAAGGAGCCCAGATAAATGAGCAGGAGGCATTCTGGTACCAGGTAAGTCCAGGGCTTTTCTTTATTTGACTTGCTTATTATTCTACCACCTCAAATGTTACTGTTATTTCTGCCACACAAAAAAAAAGCTGAAACAATGTAAGAGCAGCATCAGTGCTTGTCCAGTGACAGCTCCTTCAGTAAAAAAAGGGTCTGTGATGAAAGTACATAATTAAGGTACCAGAGATAGGTTCTATCTGACTAAATATAGGTATTTAAAATATGATGTTAGTTATATCCAAAAATATATTCCTAAATATAAATCAGAGCCCTAAGGACATGGAAGTGCTATTCCACTAGAGAAGGAATCTGTGATGATGAGCTTGGATTCATTAGACATTGCCACTGCAGTCATTGAAAGTTAGATTAGGTGCCTTTAATACTAAATTCCACTACTTACCATTTTAGGAGATATCAATATGATATACTAAACCTAATATTCATGTTAATCTTTTTTCTATTTTATACAATCTGATGTGGAAAATAAAACTGACTTCTAGCCAAGTAGGAACTTTACAAGGATGGGAGGATCGCCAAGGTGCACATGTGCATTGTTTTGAGGCTCTTTATAGCTTGCCTTGTCTCAAGAAAAATGACCTTCTGAAGAGTAAAAATAGAAACAGAGTACTGTTCTTTCCTTGTGAAATATCAAAAGTCACTCAGAAGAAGTTAGAACAGCTTAAACTTGGCAAGCTGAAGGTGGGTAAATAGTAAACAGCTTGAAGTTTGTCTCCCCGTCCTGTCAGGCACACACAGCACATGCTAGGAACAACTAAAAGTCTAAGTTCCCATAAGACATGCAGAACTTCAAGAATATATGACTCATAGTGCTTAACTGGCAAGCACTATAGACTACTTATGTTTATTAATAATACAGAAAGATAAACCTCTTGATAAATTTTTCACATTGCTCCCATATTAATTTCCCAGATCAGAAATATCGGAATAACTATAGATGAGAAATAACAAAGAATGATTTCTCTCTGTTTCATTTTTGTACATGAGAGGAGTTTACACAAAAATGCATCCTATTTTTACTCATTATGTATAATTTTACACCTATTTTTCCCATAAAAGAATGCACATACATGCACATCTCGATGCAATCGCTTCCATTCCTCAAGCACCTGTATTATCAGTGCCACAACTGCTACCCTTCAGATAGCTTTCCATTCATCATATAATAGATAAGTGTGCCTGATTCCAGTGCAGCTGAATTGTTTCTATGGTTCGATTTCCATGGCAAGGGTTTGTTCAGCAAGGCATTTAAGCCTGTGTTCAATTTAGAGCAATTGGGTACTCCTAATATATCCTGCAAATTAGGCACCTGTCTATATCAGTGGGAATTAATGATATGGCCACATGTTTTTCTGAATCACAGTTTAAATTTAAGGATACTCAGTGAAATCTAGTGAGGATACTAGTAAAAATTTGGTGGCAGCCTCAGCAATGGCTGTTGGATGGAAACTGTGGATGTTGCTCACAGAAGTTCCCAGAGCTTTTAATTTTTTAACATATTTCCTCATTTGAGTTAATAAGCAAACACAAAACTAAACAAACAGACAAAAAAAAAAACCCCGATTAAAATAATACCAGGTGGAAATAAATCTTCCTCTATTTTTACCTGCTAACATTGCTTTAATTGTGATCAGTTCACAAACATTTCTGGGCAAATTGAAAACCAGCCCACAACTCAGTGAAAACACTGAAAATTTTCAAAAACCAAAGGTTAGCTTCTTGCACTAAAACAGAATTAGATGATAGTTCAATAAATAGAGTTAGCCATGTAGAATTTAGAAGTAAAAATGTCAGAGCACATATTCTCTGATTGAGAAATATGCAGTACTCAGATTTTGAAGAGCCTGGATGGCTTGTGCCTGTTCTTCTAATAAAGAGTGGATTGTCTATGGGAATCAGAGAGGTATTGGGAACAGCCCCATTGAAATCAAGAGAAAGGTCTTCTCACTGTGCATAAGAATAATGTTTTGCAAAGATACACAATATTTTCCTCCAGAAGATTTGGCAAAACCACATAATACATGCGTGAAAGTGGCGAGCCAAAGTTCCTGTGGCAGATCAGCACAGGAATTTGTACCCCTGGCTTTGAAGGTTGTGCTCAGAAACAGGCACAGCCATGTGCTGCAGAGCAGGAAAGGACAGGGGTAGGGACGGCTGCCACATCTGCTCATTCCATTCCTACTTTTTTTGGGTATGAATAATGGGAGAGGTAGGTGTTGCAGCCTAGTCAGTTAGAGCACAAATAGTCCCCAGAGACAATGCCAAATACTGCATCATCTCTGTGCCCAGCTGATGGTGCCTGGATTTGGTTCATCCTCCCCCCTGAGAATCTGGCCTGCGTTTTATGGGTTATGGGCCTGTGCTGGCCAAGATGGAATTATTTATACAGAATCTATGGAAAGAAGATTGAGAGGCACTGAAAGGTTAAGAGAAAAAGGAAACTTTAATGAAACAGTAGAAGTACAAAATGCTTGGAATATATGACCATGCAGAAGCCTTAAAATAATTGCAAAAGACAATCTTAAAGATATCATTTTGGCTGACTGCTGAAAACAACTTTTGCTTAATTATATATTCAGAGAAAACAGCTATATCCATATATTACTACTTTTTTTTTATTTTACTATCATGTGAAATATTATATTATTAATTTTAGTATACTTTTTTGTGGTAAATGAAATGCAAAAAATGTAGCCATAGTCTAATAAATATCAGTTCAACTTACAGAGAAAAGTAATATTTGATAACATGCAACACTCTGATAGCTTAAGGTTCTTCCAAACTCAGCCTACCAGTGATTTAAAGGCATCTACCATTAAGTAAAGATTGGTCAGCCACAGCTGTATTGTGTCTTCATGTTTTCACTTCATTTATATACCATCTCTGATTTAAGTTCAAATTAAATATTTCTAAACTTGGGGGATATCGACATCTTCTGAGACGTGGAGGTAGATTCAATTCATTACAGTCTTTGACTGGACAAAATTTGAACCTTATCTTGCATTTGCACTTCTACAATTGCAGTCCCAAGCAGCCTGGGTGCTGAAGGTCCATTGAAGTTACCCACCACTAGGTATAAAGCACCATACCTGGGGATCACCAGTCTGATTGAGCCCCCTTTGACGGCTTTTACAGCTACAGCAGAAGCACAGGTGGACTGAAGGCCAACAGGACAGCACAGAGCAAGATAGAAGTGACTGTTTTAACGTGATGGATCTGTACATGTGGATCTCAGAGGAAAAACATATCCCAAACACAGGGAAGGTAGACTCCAAATATTATTTGATGATATTTTAAGTCTTCTATTTCCCTTTAAAAAAAGAAGCAACCACTAAAATTTCAGGAGAGCATTTCTAGGTGTATATATATAATTTCTAAACCAAATAAGTAAAATACCAAAGTAGACTTAATTATCAAAATATGGTTTCTTCTCCTGCCTTCCTCTGATAGGATGATCCAGAAAGATCAATTAGTTGGAAGGTCATAAAGAATGATGTTTCCTGCTGTATGATCCAGGATAAAATCACTTACCTGATACTGTACCTCATTAATATTATTTATTATAATTTGGGGTTTTTTTACTCTACTCCCAGAAGTTTTAGCTTAAAAAAAGAAGCTCACTGTTCTAAAGACAGGTGGCATGAACTTTCCTGATCCCAGAAGGATTTGCACTTTAAGAAGGCAGAAGGAGGACAAGAAGAGAAGAACAGAAATTATTTGCTTGAGCTGGCCTTGCAAGGTCTGGAACCCCTGAACTGTAGTGCCACCTTCCTAGGAATCTCCCTGGGTTCCCAATGCAGATTAAGGAAATATTCATTATTTCATTTTTTAAAATCAAAATTAATGCATTCTTCATAATCCCTGCTATGTTTCTGGACTGCCAAAACGTTCTGGTCAGAGAAAATAGATCAGAAATAAAGAGACAATACGTTTTATCTCAACAGTTTAAGTATTGACAAGGTATCACTCTAGCATGTGTTAAAAAGAACTATCACTGTAAGACTAACCTGATTCTGTGAAGAAATATAGGATAGAACAATTTTTCTGCAGTCAATAAAACTAAGATTAGTTAGTAATTTGGAAATCAGAAATTCAGTTGCTTGTGCTGGAGCTGTAATTTACTTTTCATAAAACTACATGGGAACTGCTTAAAAAAATCAAACTTTAAAAAATCCTATTGGTCGTTCTGCATCCTGCCTCAGCCACACACAATAGCAAATACTTACAATGAGAATAGCTCCACTGGAGCAATACTAATACATTTGCCACAGCTCCCACTCTGTCATTATGCACAGGAGCCTGTGCTTATCCCTTTTTAAATTGGAGACTCTTTTAACCAGGAATCCCCAGGATGAAACCGAACCATTTTCCTCACGGCAAAACAAATCCTTCTCTGGTGAATTTTGTTATTGTTTATTGTTACAGTGTTTTATCAGCACTAAACTGTATGAAAGCTTCAATTAGTTCTTGATGAATGATCCCATAAAATCATGTCGTTTCATTTCCCCTGCCACCAGATATTTCACTGAGTGTTATTAAATGAAATATAATTGGGACAGGATTCAGGAAACTTAGAGTCTTCTTATTTTCCTTTTGGGCTTAAACATTACAGTGTGCCTCAAACATGTCATTTTTTAAACGTGATGGCTTTTTGTTTTAAACTGACAAATGCTCTGCAGTTCAAAACTATTTTTTACTGTTTCTATGCTATTAGCAGTTAACATAAGAGTAGGAAAATATAGGTATTACAGCCATTTTCTGCACCTTTCTCCTCTCTCAGTAGCTTTGTAAATTTTGCTTTACAAAAACTAAGTAAGATTCACTGGAAAAAAAAAAAACATTCGTCCCAGCTCCTGTGAATAACCATATTGTATTTGTCTCGGATGTTTCTTCATTGAATGCAACATCATTCCATCAAGAATGAATACAGCATTTCATTCTATACATTTAAATTATGGTTTGTTATGACTTGTGTTCTGTATTTTGCATTCTGTATTCTGCTTTAGCAGAATACAGAGAGCAAATGTTCTCAGCAAGTAGTTTAAACTTTTATTAATTTTGTCCTTTTTCTTAGGTTTCATATCCAAATACAGGATTTACCAAGCAGAAGCATTAGTTACATCATTGTCTACATTCCCATTTCTGACATCTGGTCTCTATGAGAGTTTTGCAGCAATGGAAGGCTTGCTCTGAACATAGTTATCTCTCTTTTATCAAATTGTCCCACCTGGCATAAATGCTAGCAAAACAGAAAAAGCTAGCAAAAGATAGCCACATCTGGATGGAGGGACTTATTGTCAGACCTCATAATGGAAGGAAATTCCTTTAACTAGTTAAAGACTCCTTGCAGCCTGCCCAGAGCTATCAAAGTATCCTTTGACTTGTCTGCTCACTCCTTTCCCTCACATGTTGCAAGTAGATTTAGCCAATGGTGCTGCTGGATATATACACTGCTGCAACAATCAGTGCATCACAGCAGAACACAGCTAGTCTGCTCTTGGGATAAATGTGGTTATTGGTATCAGACCCAAACATCACCCACCAGATACATCTAAGTAACTTCCAAACAGAAGATACTATTTTCAGTAAGGAAAAAAAAAAAAAAAAGACAAATATCATACTATTCCATCATCAAAGAAGTGTAAAGATATTTACCATATACTGCAAAAATTTTTTCCCTCCATATAATACAAGATGAGGCTACTATCAGGCATCATATTCTTGGCACATTTTTGGATCAGCTTAGTAGCAGGAAATCAAACCATCAAATGTCACTAAACATAAGATACAAGAGGTTCAGATTTCACAGTTGCGTTAGAAGTCATAAATCATACAGTATTGTGAAAGAGAAGAAGCTAATAAATACATGAATGGGGTATGATATTTTTGCTCCTACAGGTAAAATTTAGTTATCCCTATCATTTCTTCCTATCAAAGTCAGAAATTTTACTAGTAAATTTCAGTGTTTGGGTTTAACATTCACAGATCCTGGGGATCAGGAAAAATTCTGTTCTGCATGGTTGTATTATTGACTGATGATGCAAAAATATGCAAAAAAAAATCCCAACCATTCTTCTGATTTGGGACTCAGGAGAACTGAGTTCAGATGCTGGCTCTGATACAGGCACTTTTCTCAGGCAAGCCATTCTCCATCTCAGCAGAACGGGGCTCTTCTTCCTCTCAACAGCCCATGATAAATTCCCTCCTCCTTGAAGGACATGCCCCCATCCATATCTGGAAAGGTACCAAGGACACTCATGAGTAGTCCAAGCCACCTCAACATCCCTCCTCTCTTGGAGGCAGCTGGCCTCAGTGTCCAACTCATTCTCAGCGTGCCTGGAAGATAAGCAATCTGGAAATTGATAATGGCTTTAATGTCTACATTAGCTGCCCCTACCTAAAAAAATTCTTACACAGAGGGGGAGGATGGGGGCCTGAACCCCAAAGCCTTGCCTATCTTTTTGAGAAAGTACCTCTTGAAAGGACATACCCAGCAATGCTGCAGAAGTGATAAATGTGCTCCTTGCCAGAGTATTTGGACTGCTGGTTAACCAACAGTACAAGCAGATAATTCAGCTCAGAGAAGATTTCTTCACAACTCTCCAAGAACACTTTTGAGTTACAGAGATCAAAAGAGCTTCACGAGCCAAGTGTTATTGGTGTATTATATTGAGATCAGGTATAAATAAAAGAAGAAAAAGGAAAATAGCAAAGTCAAATTGTTTTCTTTTGTCATTCTTTTCTTTTAATCAATATTTGTTTTTAAAAGTAAGAGAGTTCTACAGGGCTCTGGTTAAATAAGACCCTTTCTGTAATTATAAATGTACACATGTAAGAGTCCTTTTAAAGGAAAATAATAGCCTACTGGGTATTTGGGAGAGAGGGCTTGTTCTCTTACAAATTTCCACAGCGCTCTGGGAGTTAGTCCTCTGAGGATTCATAGTGCTGGTGGGCTCCCACTTTAAAGAACTTCAGATTGCTGAGGGTGGTGTTTCCCCTTTGAAGACTGTTACATTTTTTAACAGATCCTCCTTTGAAGATATTCATATCTGTGGGGTTCTCCAAAAGAGTTGGGGGAAAAGTCCCCTGTTGATGCTATTTACCAGGTTAGAATTTCAAACTTGGGAAAAATAGCTGATCCCTGAGAGGAGGATGCTCTTTTTGAAGCAGTTCAGATGGTTTCAGCAGGCTTTGCTTCTGAAGTTCTTATCGCTAGAAGGTGTCTGGCTTTAAAACTTTATAGTACACAATGTCACAGCAATACTATGGAAAAAGTAGCATCAATTTTTTTAAGGAAATATGAAATACACTGCTAAGAAAAACTTTCTAAAGGCACACAACCCCTTTGCTTGTTTGATAAATGCATAATTTGTGCTACATGTAAGAACTGTGCTCTCCCTACTACAATACTCTATCTCAGCAGAAAGTTTCTTAACATCTAAAATCTCTGATGCACAATATTTGACCACTTTTAAAAAAAGTTTTACTCTTTTAAACGAACTATGCTGATGATTATGCATATTATTCTGGTTCATGCTTGGGCAACCTGAGTAGTCCTTCGGCAGAAGCGATATGGAAATATTAACATTGTTAGGGTGCTCCTAATAAGAACTTTCCTAGAAAAATATTTTAAAACATATACCATACCGAGAGAGGGGTGACAGAAGGTAACAGAACAGTGAGGAGGCACAATTTGAAATTTTTGAATGGAAGGAAGGCATATCACTGGATGTCAAAAATATTTTTTAAAAAGTATGTATGTTTTGCTTTTTGTAATGCATCAGAAAAATGCTTTGTCCTCCATGATATTTCTAACCAAGGGAGTACAAGTTAACCAAATTCAAAATAAAAAGCTGGTTCTATTTTTTATTTTTAAATACCAGACTTGTTTACTACAAGCAGTCTACTGAAATATTCTGCACCAAGGCTGTCGTAGCAGAAGACAGTATTTCTACTGAGATTTCTAATCTCTGGTATAGTACAATTGAACTTGGATTAAACAGAGGTAAAAGACAAATTGATGCAAAGACAAAGTAAGCTCTTGGCTGTTGGAGGGAAGAGAGCAGAGCTCCTGCACTGATGGATGTTCCTTCAGGAGACAAATAAGGAGTGCCTGAAGTTTCTGTCCTCCATTTTCTCAAGTGGGTTCCAGAGGGAAGTACTGAGGACAATAATACAAAACATTTTCCTAGCATAAAGTGTGGCTTTAGCTCCTCAGAAGCATATAGATTTTAAAGAAACTCAGTTCTTAAGATCTCATCTGAATATACATTGCAGCAAAGTGCATTGGCCATTCAACAATGAAGAGCCATGTTGCTTCTCTGAGAATTTGAATCTGGGATTCCAAGTTTACTAATATGAAAGGAAATTTTAACAATTGCCACTGCTTTATCTAACTAGGGGCAAGGTAGGTTTTGTAGGAATGCTCTCGTGTGGGCACTGCCATCATTATATCAAATGTAAAGGCATGAAAGTGCAGGTGCACACATATAGAAAGAACATTTGAACAACACAATCCAGCAACAACAAATGCTGTCTTTGTCTTTTGACAACTATAAGCTTATGTAGACATGGAGGTGATACTCTGGTGTGGTATTTGGGGTTAGAAAAGAATGATTTCTTGCACTGAAATTAAAGAACGGAGAGGAGAAAAGATTTGTAAATGGTTTCCCATGCAACCTTGTATTTTTGTCTTCTCTTTAAAAAGGTTTTGAGCAAATCATGTTAGATGGTGAACACACAGAGAAAAGCCAAAATGAGAAAAAGAAACCAGCAACAGCATAGTGTATACTGATTAATGGATGCTATAGATATCTTACTGCTCTGTCTGCTTGGTTAGCTTTGTTTCAAATCTGATACAGATCTCATACTGCACAGCCGATCCTGAAATAGTCCGTGTTCCTTTAAATTCAGGCAATGCATCACTTTCTATTACCCTGTGTCACATCAGTCTATGACTGTAAAGGATGAATTATGTGGACATGAACCAGCATGAGGGCCCAGTTCAGACAAATCTTTCATGAGAAAGTCAAATGTTCACATAGACAAATTCTTTCTTTTTATTACAGCCCACATTGTTTATGTAGAAAAATTTAGAAAGGAAATTACTTGGTGCCTTACCTGTTACAGTCCACTATGGGTTCTTTTCTTTTATGATAAAAATTCCTTGGAAATCATTTTCCCAGTAACCATTACAGTTACATAGTGCCCAGCTTCCATTGGAAAAGAGAAGCCATTTACCCAATATACTTTTGTTCTTGGTTCAAAACTCAGAAACAGATGACGGTAGCTTTGTAGGATTACCTCCTTGGCTTTGAAGAGGTTTATTGCCATTAATACCAACATCCCTCAGCATTTTTCTTGTGCTACAGAGCGTCACTAAAATGGGAGTGCTGACAAGGTTTAGTGGGAAATAATCTCTCAGGCTGTGGTCCACACTAATCTTTTGTGCTAGACCAGCATGTAGTTAAACCTAAACTTCCTTAGCATCAGAGTAGAGTCATGTGTTAGCACAAACACTGGTTTTAGGCTACAGCACATCAGCCAGGTTTCCAGGAAAACAAAGGCTAAAAACACAGACAGACCAGCAGGATGGGGCCAAATGTCTTCAGCTTTTTACACTGGAACTTCGCTACGGATTGCAAGCAAGTTAAATAACATTACAGACCCATGTTATAAAGTCTGGAAGGATTTTTCAGGTTCTAATCATCAAGCAGAAGAATTCCATTCTGCTGTCATCCTTAACTACCATATTTATTAATGTTATGCCTTCAGAAATGGAATTTTGGGCCCCATGAAAAAGCACTCTGAAAGAGTAAGGGAACATAAATTGCTAATTATGAAGTATGAGTAGAATAATCACTCTTCTAGGAAATGGCTGATTTCAAAAAAGACCAGAAAAACTACGGCAAACCTGCAGCAAACCCTGCAGCAAACTCACACACATGTCTCAGAGGAGAAAAGGGATGGGAAGAAAAGGGAAGGAACCCTAGAGGAGATCAGTAAGGGTGGCTCCCCAGGAACTGTGCTGCTCCCCAGCCCAGCTGAATGTGCAGTATGTATCCAAGATGCCAGCGCTGTTGATCCCAGCAGTCTTTCCCAGTTTGCTTTCTCATCTTGCCATACATTTGATTTTCCACTAATGTTTCATGGGAGGAGAGCCCAGCTCTCACTGTTTATGCTCTTCCTGCAGCATAAACACAGCCTGGGGACCATACCCAAACTGTTCAAAAGGCTAAAGTGTTTCAGGGGCCTGTGCTGACCACCACTGTGCTACATTGAAAGCAGAACTGCAGCCTTCCTGTGCCATAAGGCTGCAAGGCTGAATTCTCTAATGTTCACAAAATGCTTGAAGACTACAGAGCAGAACTCCATAGGGTTCAAACAACAATAAAAAGGGGACTACTAGCCTCAAACACAACTCACCTGCACACACAGTGACCACATGCAATTCTTTGGTGTCACAATCACACATTTATTTAGCAAAAAAGGATAAAATTTTCCCTTGGTTTCATAGGCAAAGCTAAAAATAAAACCACAGAAGGACACTCTTCCAGAATATCTCTGTCTTGCAAGAGAGATGTGCTCGATGAACTTCAGCTAAACCAGAATTAATGTATTTGGGCTGTGTTTAACTGCACTGCCAGGCTTTCTAAAGAGATTCTTCTGTTTGAAGGTGGAATTTTGGACTGAAATTCAATGTCAATATTTGCAAACTTCATAAAAAAATGGAAACGGTCTCAAAAAGTCTTTCTCCCCTCACACAACAGCAAAATAGAAATTGGAACATCAGTGACTGGAGCATTGAAAACCTATAAGTGACCCTTTCTTCTGGTAGTTTGCTTCATTTCAGTTTCACTCACTGCAAGGAGATTCTGCTTACTGTTTCACAGTAAATACATGTGAATATGTTCTTTAGTTATGCTGATTGTTATAATTTTGATAAATTATTTCATACCTTATTTACAAGCACATATCTTACTGCCCCAGGGATAGTGAGATATAGAAAGCACCAGTGTCATTGGTAGGCTGAAGGGTATTGGTGAATCCAGGTGAGTGCTGCTTTTTGGCTAATTTTATGTTCTGAACAAAACCCACAAGTAGATGATAGCTAAGTGGTCACATGGCAGCATTGTGGTGTTAAAGGCACTTGGGTTAATTTCGTAGATTTTTATCTGAAGCTGTCTTGCTCCCGAGGAAAAAATAATATATATATATAACAGAAATAGGAAGCTGTATTGGTTTTGAATGTAAACTAAAACTGAAACAGCAGCACTATTTAGGATGTAAATCCCCAATCCACTCATGTAACAAAGAACCATCAAACTTGCAGACTTATTCTCCTGTTGTGTCATGCCTGCCTTAACCAAGTAAATAGCAATGAAGGGTTTTGTGGCATTTACCTCTACCAAACACCTTACATAACTTGCCACCTCTCCAAACTCAGCTGCCTCCTAATGGGAAACTGGATCCACAAGACAACCTCCTCAACAGAACTTGCTTCTCTGTGGCAGCTTGAGAGCCCCTGCCAGGGGTGGGTGTTTTGCACAAACAAATGTCAGCCTGCATCTGGTGGGGTGACAATAGCTTCACACTCATTTATCTGCTTTTCATTACTTTGTATCACACTCTCCAATTCTATTTACATTAGTTTTTATTTAAGATGAAATAAGGCTTCATTGATGCATCTTAACCGCGTTATTCAACACCCACCAACTCACTGACAATTGCACATCAATACATTTTAGTTAAGCATCTGTTTCCTCATTTGCTCCCTTGTCAAATTTGCAATTTATGTCTGCATAACTTTTCACTCTGTAGCTGCACTCTGCATGAAACAGGTAGAGAATGCACAGCAAAACACCACGCTTGTTCTTCAGAGCAAATATGTTCTGCAAGTTCATGCTGTGAAGATCTGAAAAGTTCTTTAGGGCTACACATAGGTGTGAAAACTGTTGTGATACTCTGTTGAAGCCACAGCCTCAGCTAGGTAATAATTAAATCATTTTTAAAAATTTAAAAAGAAAAATGTTAATGCCTTGTACTTAGATGAGAGAATTTCATATCAGCAAAAAGAGTTGTTGTTTTAAAAGAAAAGTAGAGAAGATAAAATTTCATAAGCTTTTTTATTGTGAAGTTGAATATTTAATTGTTAAAACACCCTTCCTTTCTATCACCTCAACTCCCTTCCCTCTGCTTCCCCTTCCCAGAAGAAATCAGGCTTTATCTCAATTTTATATCAAACAAACAGAAAAAAAAAATCTTGTGGCAGCTGAATATCTTACTATCCAAATCCTGAATATTTTATAGAAAATAAAATGATATTTATTTTTAAGTGCATTCTACCTTCAACACAACTGCATCCTCACAACAAATCTATTGCGTTGTCCTGACATAGTTACTGCAAAGGTTTTTCCTTTGCTGTCCCAAGGGCCCAATTGATTTATCTGCCAGAAGCCTAAAGCCCCAAAATAAGATCGCTTTGAGTTTACAGAGGTCATTTTTCATTGTCTAAATAAAAATTTCTAAACAAAAATCTCTCATCCTGTTAACCGCAGGGTCCTTATCTCCCCAGAGGCTACAGAAACCTGAGAGAAGCCATTTCAATTCTTTTATGAAGAAAGATAAAAGCAAGTTTTCGATTAGAAAGCCAAGGAAAGGCTTCTTATTAAATGGTGGTAACAGTAACTAGTCGAAAAGGCAAAACCGTTCAAGGAAGGGGGGAAAGAGGGAAATCATTATGCATGAAGCAAACACTATACATGAGGCTGCCAAGGCAATCTGAGACAGTGACATTCGGGAAGGGAAGGGAAGTTCACAAGCCTTTGTAACTAGTTAGAGCTCGTTCCCATCTATTTAAAAAGAACAGTTTTATCAGGCATGTTTTCCTAATTGTGCGTCCATGGCTTTATCCACCAATATTAACTGTGTGTTGGAGCAATTATGTATTCAGAGCCACTTTCTCTTGATCTGTCATCATTCAAAGCACTTACGCAGCACTGACTGGATTTTGAGATGGCATGTGATTCCAGCCCTGGAATAATAGATTCTGCAGTGCTAAGCTAAAAGTGAAATTATTAGAAGTTACTTCATATTCGAAGTTATGATAAAGTGAAAAAAACAGAGACATTAATGGTGATGCACTGGGAAATGATCCAGACCTCTGAAAGGAAAAGATTTCTGCTGTTTGGAAAAATTCTCAGTATGAACGACTGAAGAACCCTATTAATGTTTTCCTTTTTCCTTCCTGCATAACAGAAGAAGAGAAATTAACAACCTTTAGGACACTAGGTAATTATTCAGGATGCCAGCTCTAAATATCTAACCTACCATTTAAAATGCCAAGTTGAAAAACCCACTTATAATTCCCTATGAGGAAAAAATCCAGGGAAGATTTTGAGAGCTGTTTACCCCTAATGAAGACAGGCATTCAGAACTCTCAGCATTTAAGATTCTCTCCTGCACTAAGCTGTATTCCTAAATGTCTAGATGAAATCCATACATAAATGAGGGTGATAGAGTCACATCCAGCTCCAAACCAAAAATCCACACTTGGATTTACCCGTGATTGTCACCACTAAAACATACCAGCCCACACTACCTGTGGTCATGGCATACTGATAGACAGCAAGTTTTCTCAATCTCTTATATCTTGAAAAATATTTATAAAAGTTAGGTGAATTTATCCACCCCTTTCCAGTGGTTTTCAGTGCATCCTTGAACATGATGCCATTTTAAAATGGTGAGAATATTCCTAGCTATCCAAGATGAAACAGTGCTTCCCTGGCTTCACACATAATCCAACAGAACCAAAAGGGAATTGCATTTCCCTATTTCCCCACTTCCGTCCTCTGCATATCTATGATAACAGGTAATTTTTCTGCCCCAAGTTTATATTTGCAACTGAATTTATGCTCTTTAATGGAGTAAAAAAAATTTAGTTTACCCAGTTCAAATCAATAAGAAAATTTTACGTTTCCAAAGGCAGCACATATCTTCTACTTCAGTGAGGTCAGGATTCTACCTCTAACATGCAGCTTTGTGATGTTAATAACTTCAGCAGACACAATTTAATTTATGCAGCCATCTTTTTTACCTGTATCTTACTTTTATATATTTCTATACTTACAATAGAGATATCTATCTCTAATTTTTTTTAAAAAAAGCTATGAAAATTAGATTCCAACTAAACCACAATTTGCCATGCTTACTTCATTATTTTTCATATTTAAATGTACCATCTTTGCAAAGAACAGTCGTACTGTTCAGCAAAGTCCTGATCTAACCCCTAGTGCAGTTGGTGGACCCCCCCACACACTCTGATTGCAGCAGCAGCTGGATCAGGCCTTAAATGTGGGGCTTCTTAAGATGCCTCTTTCTCATGTACTCATCTAGTTGTTGAACTGGTGTAGCTGAGAAATGTATGACTTTTTCAGGTAATGCATATGCCTTGCAGAGTAGAGTTCTCAAATTTGATTTTCTGCGGTTAAAATGTGCTGTTTCCCAAATATGCCTTATTGTAAGAAAACTTTTTGAATATTACAAATAATAATAATAATAATAATAATAATAATAATAATAAATTATAATAATATATAATTATTTATTATTTATTATTATTATTATTATTATTATTATTATTATTATTATTATTTTAAAAGTCTTTGAATATCTTGCACATCTTGTGTATGTTTGTAATCTAAAACATTGAGGTGATTTAATGTGCCCAAATTGACCAACAGTTATGAGAGGAATCAAATTTTGAAATGCCTATCTTTCATTTTGGGCCTTGAGGCAGTTTTCTCCATATCAAGGAAATAGTTAGGGAGAAGCTGATCGCACAAAAATTAGAAATTGCACTAAAAAGTTTCTTCAGTCTAAATAAGGCATGGTGAGATCTGATTTTTGGAAGTCAAAGACAAGTAAATAGAAAATAGCACCCATGTTTATTATTCTAAGGACAATTAGCCATTAGAACAGCAGAAAACACTGCCAAAAATGATGACAAGATCAGTTGCCTTTCTGAAAGGTACAGCCTTGTCTTTGCAGAGTTACTGAATGTAAGGCAAGGATTAATACCAGGATGTCCCACAGCCTCTGCTAAATGGGAGTTGTGACAAGACAATCCAACAGCCCCTTCTGGCCTTAAAACCCTTCAAATCCACGAAACCCAGGAACAATTTCTGCTGGAACGCATTTGCTACAACTGCTGTGATTCACCCTCCTTGTAACTCTCTGGGGCTCCCTGCCAAACACAAGAAAATAAGGTTTTAAGCCCAGAAGGATTTTTACAGTAATAGAAGGTATTGATCCCCATGTTGTTTTCAGCAGCAGCTTGTTTTTCTGTCCGGGTTCCCGAGAATCCCAGTGTGCCCAGCAGGTAAATGCTGAGTAACTGTAAGGTGTTAGGAAAGCATGACACACACTTTACTGTACAGAGTTACATTGTCCAGACACAGCAAGAATGGCACTGGCATAGATTCAAGCCAGTGTTAGTGCTTCTTAAGATCTGGTTGTGGGCTGAAATGCCAGGGGTAGCTTACAGTCAGCAGCACCCATCCTGTGCTGATTTAGGTCAGTAAGGGTTGGTGCATCCTTTAAAAGGCCACAAAATGAATGGAGTGTGGGGCTGATGCTTGGGAACAAACACAATGAGCCACACCACATATCAATGAATGCAACAGGCATTTCAGTGCTTAGAACACAGAGCAAACCTCAGCTCTGTCATTTTGATAGAAAATGCTGTGCTCTGTTCTTCTTTCCTTGGGCCTGAGTAATTCAAGGCAGGATAGAAGAATTGATTCTTCTCACTGCTTCAAGATATCTCTTGGTGTTTTAGCAATCAAACTGATGCCCAGGAATAATATAGCTCTTTACATCAATGAATTTTCTATCCCCTATCAGCAATGAGAGCATCAGAGTGCTTTTAAACAGTTTTAAAAATATGTAGGATTTTTGCCTGATTTTTTTTCTTTCTTTTGAATGCAGGTAAATGTTCCATCAAAATAAAAATTTCCTGAGCATCACTAAACAGACATCCACAGTTACACAGAACTGTGTAATTTGGTCCAGAGACTCTGCAAGTGTGGCCAATACAAAATTGGTTAAAGGTTACATTACTTGTAGGCAAACCATGGCTCTGATGCATCTTTGTTACTATCACTGAGAAATACAAGGTGAGTAATTTCCAAACTGGGCTGTTCTCACCTGATCCTGTTCATCTGTGCTTTTCCCCTGGAAAGACTATGCAACTTTTGTTGTATAGGTTTTCCAAGAGCTGTAGCCATTCAACAGAACTCCACAAGTTGGTCCCATAGGAGAAAATGACTGCATGCATTACAAGACCAAAGTAAGACCGTAGATGCTGGTCTGTATCTGTTGTCTTGCTGTATGTTTGAAATAGCAATGAAAAAAATTGAATTTTCCATTTTGCATGTTTTAGGAATGTCTATACTATGAATTTTTAATGTTCAATTGAGTTACAGCCTTTAAACAGTCAAAATGTAAAGTTGGGGGAGGGGGGATTTTTATTTGTTACACAAAAGGACTGAGGCTGATACATGTTCTCTGACCTTGTGGCATTGTGTCTTTTTAATTCCCTTAACTTTCTGAGATGTTTGACCATCACTTGCTCACATGTCCAGGGTAAACATGCACCAGGCTTAGGGTTAGAGGGAGGTTTCCTTTCTGGTGAATTCAGCAGGATTGCAGGAGGAGTCTGGAGCCCTTTTTTTCTGCAGAAAGGGCCGTAGAGCATAGCCAGGATCATCTGGGCAAGCCTTTCCTAATCCATTTCCACTCACAACACAGTCCTCAGGTGCTGCCAGAATCCTGATATCTCCTCCTCTTGCTAGAGGAAACAACTGGTGTGTCCCATGACAAATTAACCTAACCAAAGTCCCTGGGCTCAGGATAATGTTTTACTGGTACAACAGATGCAGCTTGTGGTTTAGAGGATATCAGATGAGATAACTTGAATGTCCTCTGAAGCTGTGCAACTTGTTGGCATTTAAAAATCATAGACATATTAACAAACATCTGTTACGCTACACATCATAACATTTATTGTAACACACCGTACAATATGCTGCACCGTGTTAGTGATAATAATAGCTATGATAATTACACATACAAAAGAGGATGTGCAACTCAGAAGCATTAAGTAGAACCAAAATATAAATCTCTCTGACAGAGTTCTCATTTATAATGTAAAACCTTACATGAAAGAAAAACACAAACAGCACAAGACATCTGAATTGCAGCTCCGATTGAGATCCAAACAAACTAAAGTTAGGTGTAAGGGCAATGTGTACCCAGGGACATAAATAAATAAAAGGAAGCAAGAAAATAGGCTCTTTTTACATCCAGACAGTCCAGAGAATAATAATGTGCTAGTTTTTCAAATCCAAGTACCTATTGAAGATTGTAATGATTTCAGTCTAAAAAGCAATGCTGGAAAGCCTCTTCAGAGATTGCAAGCTCCCACTGTGCAGAAACATTGTGTCACTGCACACGGGTGTAATGGAGACAGACAAAAGAAATACTTCAAGGAAAGACGTGGGGAAGCACTGGATGATGTACTTTCCCAGAAAACCTGGTTACAGTTCTAACAGTGACCAAAAAAAAAGAAAAATAAAAAAAGACTAAAGAGGGGGAGGAGGACCGGGGTGGGTGAAGTTCGGAGGGGGACATTTTTGAGTAATTTCTTGCCCTAAACTGAAAATGCTGCCTCAAACACAATTACACTGCAAGCAGAGAAGCTTAAGGTATCCTTTTATTTTGCCAGAAGTGGTACCAAGAATTTACCATGAGAAAGCCTGCAACATGCTTTGTGGTTTTCCACACATTCTACAGTAATATACCCTTCCAAACTGATCTCCCCAGTCTTTTCTACTGACCTTTCCATATAAAAAATAATTGAGAAGCACCGTAAGGGCTGTGTAAATCATCCTTAAACTTGTGTGCTTGCAGCTTGCTTTACTCTGTGTATTCAACTTGCTTTAAAAAAATCAGCATAGGTTTTTACACAAATAAAAGGCACACTGATTAAGGTGAAATTACTCAGACTATTTTAGTTTATACAAAGATTTAATCCTGGATTATCATTTAAAGATGCTGAACATCATATAAATCATCAATAGTAATTACATTTTATTTACTTTCAAGGGTTGATTCTGTAGAGAAAAAATATTGTTCTTTTAGGGAATTAAGTTTTCCAGGAATACGTTATCTACATTTCTTGTTTTTTCTTAATCAATCCACACAATAAATCCATTTGACTTCATGTTTTTAACTAAAATGCTGAGAAAAATCAGGACATTTTTAATAGAGGTCAAAAGGACAAGAATTTATTTTTAAAGCCTTTTTTTAAACATAAAAATATTAACACCTAAAGGGAAAGAAGCTATATAACCTTTGAGTTTCAATGTATCCATTTATATGAGAATTGCAGGACAGCACTGACTGAAAGAGGAGTGAAACGGGAAACTCAGGATCCCTCTTCTGGTATAGGAGGACATTATTTATTTTGATAAATACAAATGTCAAATATTGATATCTAGGCAACTGTCAGACACCTGAGAAAAATACACTAAGAGGCATCTTTCCATATGGGTTAAAGTTATTCCCAACTCTGAAGTTTTACTGCTTTGAGTACAGTCAAGGTCTTTGTGTTTCTTGACAGTTTTCAGTCAATACTTTTCCCAAGTAAAGTCCTAAAGAAATGGAGATCTATTTCTAGAAATAGCCACTCATTCCCAAGGAAGACAGCCAGCTTGTTGCCAATATCTGGATTCCTAAGGCTGGCACCCGCATTTTGCTCTTGGCCAGTGGCAGTGACAAACCCTGACATAGAGGAAACTTCTGGGCATCAATCTGTCCCATGGTCAGTGGCTGGGATGGAGGGTGCAGGACAACCTCTCTAAGCATCTCAGCTGCTGAAGCAGGAAAAGAAGCAGCAGTAATTCTGGCTTGGGGACATTTATGGGACATTGAAAGGGAGAGGAAATTGCTTCAAATACCAACTTTTGCAGCCCTTTTTTTGTAGTGGTTCCCTTCATTTTAAGGTCGTGGCACATATTAGAGCAATGATATTGGATCCAGATTACATGCAAAATACTAAAGAAGCTAGAAATTTAAAATAGAACAAAAGAAACAGAGGAAATGATATCATGCAAACAAATGTGCAGTCATACTTTGTCAGTAGTGCATATACGCAAAATTCTTCAGGTGCAGAAATCTTCCTTTTCAAAGCCATGCTAAAATTGGAAGCTCTCTGGTGATTCAGAGCTTTCACTTTCTCATCTGATGTTTGTACCACACAGAAAGAGAGCCCAATCTTCCACTTTTGCCCTTAAGTACCTTAGCTAAATCCCAGCTGGGTGCAGCAAAACTCAGACCAAGAATCATATTTATCAGTACTCATAAGATCAGATGTCTCTAACCTAAGCGCCACTATAATTCTTCCTGACCAGAGGTTCCAATCATCACTATGAAATTTGGAACATAACTACATAATTTTAACCCTAATAACATCAGTAAATCTCTGATATACACCCTGGAAACCCTGGTGTGTTTTACTTCATTTCCTCGGGATTCAAAAATAAATAAAAAGATGAGGGAAGCAGAAAGTAAAAACAGAAAAAAATAGCAGGATGTTGCTGCCACTGATGTCTATGGCAACTGGCAGAAATCCCATGCATTTTAATGGGGGTAAGATTTTCAATTTTTAGTACTTGTGCCCTACATATCTTTCGCCTTCAGCTCTTCTCAACAGCATTGACTAGATGATGTTCTGAAAAATGAACCTCCAAAATGCAGTTTTGGCCTGTTGGAAAGGTTTACTCTTCTTTTTTTTTTTCTTTTCTTTAACTTATGCTCAAAATTCAAACATGGGCATAAGGATTATATTTTTATTTTACTACATAAGGGGAGTGAACAAGTCTTGATGCTGACAGAACACTTTATGTGATATTTAGCAACAAAGAAGGAAACTCTGTCAGCCCAGAATTCACAGGAGCACCAGTTGGCTAAATTCATGGCACGGTGTGGGAAAATTACCTCAACACTGTCTACTTTTGCTGATTTTTCCTTGTGCTGACACTTCTGATGCCCTGAAAGTTGCTGTGCTCACATCCTCTGCTGTTGGTGTCAAAGAACACTCTCAGTCTTCACATGCCAAGATGAGGAAAACCTATTGCAATGCCCAAAAGACTTAACTCCTGTCAAATATATTCATTTAACACAAGCACTCTGGTCTATGGCTCTGAAATCTTAAAGCAATGGCACAAAGCAGGAAAGAAGGGAAAAACAGGCAGTGGCTTTAAAAGAAAATCTTCAATTAATAGGTACATCCTCTCCAGTTCATTGCAAAACAAAAAAACAAAAAATATTAGCCACAGACAGAGCTAGATTTTCAGATTAGTGCTGTACACAATCCTACTGAAAAATAGTAACTTAGAAATAACTGCCTCACATGAAAAACATCCCACTTGATCATACCCTTGAAGATATATACAGACCTTCTTGTGTCCAGACTTCTCCCTGAAGGCTACTTTCACCACTTGGGTCACTTTTAGGAGTTAGTGTAGATTTAGAATTGTTAAATGTTACTATTTAAAAAAAAAAAAAAAAAAAAAAAAAAAAAAGTTCCGCTTTTTGGGGTGCAGTATTTAATTTTTTTTTTTTTTTTTGCTATTCTTGCCAAGACTATAGAAGCCCAGTGCACAGTGAAATTCCTTCATCCTGTGCTACAGATTTCCCAGGCTAAGCAACAATCCCTCTCTACTCCTTTGTCCTCTCCATTTCATTAAATTTACACATATGGGAATAAAAAACTTCCAGAGCAGGGCCAATAGCAAGCCTTTCTCCCCAAGCTCCTGACTCTCAGAGGTTATGAGAATGTGTTCCTACACACCTAGAGATTCCCACTGGTGTTAGCATCCCCTCATAGGTCCACAGAACAGAACAGGTTATCTGGACTTGGAATAGAATCCAACCCCCTGCTCCTCACAGGACTACCAAAAACAAGCTCAGCAGACCATGTGGGCCATTTGTTTGGTTTACCACATCCACCAGCTGGGTTGGTTTTGGGTTTCATAGCTGCAAGGTCCCTGCCCTACTTCTTTCATCATACTGCCATCCAAATTTACTTCATTTTGCAGTATACACAAACAAATGAATAGAAATTTAAGATTAACCCCAAAAAAGTGTCAAAAAAATGTGATGAGGCAACAAGAAGAAAACCTACCAACATCTGCAAAGCAGAAGAAAAAATCTATCTGTGCAGCCCAAGAAGTGTAATCTGAAATGGACCTTTGAGCCCTCATGTTGGAAAGTGGATCAGCTGGAGTCAAATGTAAATCATCAGGCCCGTGAGAAAAGCCTAAAGGAACTGTGCCTGTTTAACCTTAAATCAAAGAAAATGCAAGGAGGCATTTGAGCAATGGCTACAGTGTAGAAAATAATTATATATTTGCTTAATCCATTCTGGGTAAAAAAAGAAATAACCTAAGTTTCTGAAAGAAAAAGTGATTTTAATAAAGCACTGGACTAACTTCCCTGTACAACAGTGAAATTTCACCCACTGAGGGTTATCAAGAGCAGGCAGGATAAACTTGAGTGATATAGGTGTACATTGATCCTACAGTGGGACCATCAAATTTGTGATTACACACACATGCAGGAAATCACTTTCACCTTTGTTATTTTTTTAATCATTTATTCTTGAGAAGAAACAAAAAAGTTTCTAATGGTCAGGAGGGACTGTAGGAGCTGTTTGTCTCTCTCACATTCCTTCCCCTTTTGCTTTCTCACTCATTTTCTTAAATTTTATTTGCATAACTTATTCCAGAAAATGAAACCATTTATTTTCCTTTGCAAAACACTGTAAAGCTCAGGTGAAGTAAAAGCTGGGTCTGAATTATGCTTTCACAGGACAACACCTTATAAACAGGATTTTTGTAAAATACCTACGTTTTCAGACATTTGCCCATACAAGTGCATACTGAAGATTCTGATTTTTTTTTTTTTCCCCACCCACTCCATTCTCAGAACAGTGCAATGAAGTAGCTGGTAGCAAAGGAAACTTTCTGGGCATTGCCATTCTAATCAGGACACACTCACAGCTTTTGCATTTGCCTGGAGACTATCAGCACTTTCTATACAGCCAGAGAAGCAATTTTATAAACAATGGAAGCATTTCTACTGAGAAAAAAGAATTTCCAAAACACAACACATACTTTTTACTAATCCTAATAATCACTATAAACTTGCAGGAACTTTTGAAACAAGAACATAAGAAGATAGAATGAGAAGTATAAGAGGAAAATAAGAGAAAATTTAAAAAGAGTTATTGAAAATGTATTATTGGAAGCAGGTAATTTTGTGGGTTGTCCTCCAAGGCTAAAGATTTGAGGTTTGATTCAGTTGCGAGTCATCTGTAGAGCAGCTGTAAAATCTCCTTTTCTTGCTCACATCAAAAACTAAGATTTTCTTGACACACTCCCCATAATAGGGGTTGAAAATACACGGAGAAAAAACAACAATTCTGAAGGGTTATGCTGCTGGCTTGTGCCCATCCTGTATTTCACCTGGGAAACACTAACAAGTGTTGCATTTCTTTAATATCTAACCTCTGCAAACAAAAAATGCTCATTGAATTTTAAATGAAGGCTATGACCACAATCTTGTTTTAGTAAGGGTCTGTTTGGCACTTTAAAACATTCTTTTCTTTAAGTAATCACAGTATTGTACCTCAATATGTTTGGTTTTCCTCAGACAGTCTTTATAATCAATATACCAAAGGGAGTACAGCAGAGAGAATGCAACATTTCCTGACATAACCTATTTACCTAGCACAAAACTGGAAAGATTTTGAAGGAAATGAAAACAATTCAAAGACAGCAAGGTCTGGCCACTACTTCTGCCCTGGCTATATTTGTTGAGTCCTTAATTCACCAGGAATCTCAGTCTCCTCATCCTGTCTCTGTGCTCAGTGTGGGATTTGAGCTGCTCTTTGCTATGTTGGGTTTTTTTTTTTCTCCTCTTGTTGTATTTGTTCTGAATACTGAAACATTTTTAAAAATACTGAAAAGAGCATACAAACATGCAACTCAACCCAAAAAAATCAAGCATGGCACAGTAGGAGAAGAAAGCTTCTGGGGAGAGAAAGCAAAACTGTGTGACAGATGGAAAAGTCTCAATGGATGAATGGTACTACTACAAATAAGTAGCAGGCAGCCAGAGGGAATCAAATAATGATTACAGAAGAAAAATGAGGGTTAAAAAATGGGGTAAAAAACCTTCAGCACTGGCAGAAAATTCTAGAATAGTAACGTATAATATTTGTAGAAGGGAGGTTTAATTATATGCTTTCCACAAACAGGGAAAGCAGTAGAGACAAAGAAGCTAGACAGCTGACAAGCATGCCACTGTGGACAGTATAAAAAGCTCAGTGTGTCCTTGGAGAGCAAGGAATGTACTCCAGGATTCGGTCTGGCATGCCCCCAAACCTGAACAGATTACTTTCTGACGATCAATACCTGTAACCACCAGAGGCCTGTAGGAGAGTTTAAAAAAAAAATAGAAAAAATCAGCTTCAAAGAGACCTGGTCCCAAGCTCACGTTTTATTTTTGCCACTGGGTGCTGAGGTAAGAGCTTTGGACAAGGCTCATTTTTCATCTCTTTATAGGGCTGTGGATTGAATATGAAGTGTTGCAGCATGTTCTCAGGGCTTCGCTCCGTCGGTTTCCTGTCCCAGAGAGGAGCACTCTCAGGATGACACTCGTCCCCTTTGACCAAAGCTGGTATCAGATCTTTCACAACAGCCTGATTAATGTCTCCTTTAACATCCTTGACTCTTATCCACCTAGAAAGGAAAAAAAAATAAAATCCTTATTGTTTTCTTAAGTTAAGTCACTTTTCCTTCAGAGAGTGATAGAAAAACCAAGAAGGTTCCTCATTTTATTTGAAATGTCACTGATCAACAGTTAAATCCAAATACAGCTTAACTATTTTACAGCTAAGTGCAGTGGGATCTTTTTCACATACTTTAGTATACTTGAATAGAAATTAAATCTCATTTTTTCGCATAATATAATTTAATCACAAACACATGCTGAAAAAAAAACACTTTTAGTCATTACTATGAGTAGGAAGCAATAATTCATACAGGTTTCAGGAGTCACAGAGAGTTCTGTATTGTTTGATGTCTCCAACTATAGTAACACCTTTTTTTCTCTTGCATTTAGCCTAATTATCTTTTGTTTTTCCTCCATTCATTTTTCAAATACTGCAAGACAGTGCATATTTCCCAGAAAGCACAGCTGCGATTTATTTTTTTGTCCATTTACCTTCATTGCTGAAAATGACTGATCTGAATAAGGCAAAACAAAGAAGAACAGAAAATCTAAGCAGCTTTTTAAGAAAACAACAAGAAGAAAAGAAAGAAAGAAAGAAAGAAAGAAAGAAAGAAAGAAAGTAAGAAAGAAAGAAAGAAAGTAAGAAAGAAAGAAAGAAAGAAAGAAAGAAAGAAAGAAAGAAAAAGAAAAAGAAAGAAAGAAAGAATTATATTATTAATAGCAAACTCCAGGATGATGGATGAAAAGAACAACAATATCCTTTAATCATAAAGCACTAACATTCCAGTAGTCCTAGTAAGTGAGTGAGCAATGAAACCATTTGAGACTTAAACAGATGGATTAGGAAAGGTTCCACTGTGGATTCTTGGACAGATTTCAAACCAGCAGCCTGATTAACTAATGCACAAAAAGCAAGTGATTCTTCCAATCAATAAGCTTTTATGTAAGTATATTTGAGTTATAATATTTAAACACAACAGACAAGTGAGGAATCAGGAATTCCTCATGCTGGGCTAGCAAAAGGGGTAACTTTTACTTGAATCTGGAGATCTCTTTTTTCCCAGCAAATCTCCAAGGGATTTTATAGTTAATGTTGTCACCACATGTTCATCAATATATTAACAGCTCCTGACGGTTTTGTGAAAATGATGGTGAGTTCCAAGTCCAAAAGATGCTTTATTTTTACAAATATTTTTTAAAATACTTCTTTAGCAAGATCTTAACCAAATTTTCATTGAATGAAGGAAACTACACATAAAATTAATAATTGACCACATTTCCTAGTGAGCACCCTTTCCACCAATAATTAGAGAGAGAGTACAATCAAAAGCACAGGTCATAGGGTCTGATTCCCTTCACCATGATAAAATTTATCCTAGGTAAGAAATGGAAATGGAAAATGGTAATGGCTTTTTACCATTACCAATGGTCTTTAATATGGGTATTTTTACACACCTTTATTTCAAAATATCTTTTAAAGGAAGTTATAATTTTTAAGGAATTACTGGCAACAAATACTGTCTCTTAAGTGCCCAGTTGCAGGTAGAAGTATGATATTTCATAAAGGTTTCTAAAAGTGACCAAAAATAGATCTTTATATAAAATGGTGGTAGTAGTAGTAGTATAATAANNNTTATATAAAATGGTGGTAGTATAATAATAATAATAATAATAATAATAATAATAATAATAATAATAATAATAATAATAATAATAATAATAATAATAATAATAATAATAACAACAACAACTTACAGTGTTCCAAGGATAGAAACAAGCACCACAAGGGAAAATTTCAGGTTTTTGTATCATACTTGGACTTCTAGGCCATGTTCTCTAGTATTCTGTTTATACCATAATCAAGAGATATGCAGATTTATACTGCTGACCAATATAGGTTTCCCCTTCCCAGCTGAGATCTGGCTACAAGATATTTGATCTTAAACCTCACACCTATTCAGACAGGAATTTTGCTTATTTAGCATTTTGTAATATCCTTTAGGAAACACTTTGATAGTGTTTCCTAAAGACTAACTTCTCAGTATTTTGAGTTTTTACATTTCGGGGTCATTAGTAGGTTTTCAGAAGTAGTCCTGTTGAGACTCTTCATGGCTATCACCAAATTATCTCCACCTGTAAAAGTCAGAACCCAGAGAATGCTGTAGAAGTCTACACCAATTATAAATCTCTGCTTAGCTTAGCTAATCCATGAACCTCCAATGGAGTTTCAAAAAAAAAAAAAAAAAAAAAATCCACCCTAATATTTGACCAAGTAAGAAAGCACTTTTCAGTTTTTCAAGACACTTCAGAATCAAATGCCTCATTTAGTTAAAAACATGTCCTGCATTTTGCCAGTATCCAGAGTAGTCATTGCATATGTAATATTTGCCACTGGCTTCTTGCCTGCTAGGTTGCAATTGCACATTTTGATGTCTCAAGGACTTTGCTGTGGCCTGAAGTATCCAACTGCTGTACTGCTCAGGCTTTTCCTCTTTCCAATCAAGGAGTTAGGACTCCATGACTTATGGGGTTGCTGGCTTTCCTGGCTCCCCTTTAAATTGACAGCCAGGACCTCTGCTTAGTACATGTGTAGGTCTGAATAGATGTACATATTTGCCTTGAGGTTTACAATGCAAATGTTCTTCATAAATTGAAAAAGGATATTGGGGGGAAAAATACCTAACAAACAATAAGTTTATTAGTCTGCACAATAAGAATAGTATCTTTCAGTTCCCAGGGTATCACCCTGACAGGATTAAATGTCATTCATTGTCAGAGTGACTAAACAGTTAACAGAAGCATGTAGTAAACCTTTAGTATTCAATAAAATCTTCTGAAGACAGCAGAAAGAGTTCTTTCCAATTTTCTGAAAAGGGTCTTCCCCTTTCTCAGACTAAAACCCTCTTTTTCCTTCTCAGTCTACATACCAGTTGTAACTGCAAAGTCTTTTTTCTTTTCCTCTTTACTAGTCTGAACTCCAGACTGAAGGTGGAAGAGAAGGAAGAGCACTTTAAGAAGTCCTGCTCTTGCCTTTCCTCTCTGCCAGTTTGTCTCTAACTTGATCTTAACCATCAGTACACACTGCATGTAGTCTTTGGAGCAATGGCAGCATAAATTCTCTCTGCTTTTTCTAGTTATTCAAATCCTGTGACATTTTGTGGTAATCTAAGGGCATGCTTACAAGCAGTAAAAATATACTGATGTCATGAATACACTAGAACCCAGATGCAATGATTCAACTTCAGCTGCCAATTACTGCTATTTTGAATACAAACAAATCTGAGAGTAAAAACATCAAATTAAGGATATTAAATATGTTAAGCAGATATTTGAAGTATAACCCTATTTCTACTTTAAGGGGTACTACAAATTCCAACAAAGGAATAGAATTCTTGCCCACAATTAAAACAGTAAATAGTATTACATTCTGTGTAGCTCTTAGGAGTTCAGTCCCCAGCCGTTATCTGTGGGATGCTTCACACTGCCACAGTAGGGCAGTTCAATATTTCAACCTCTTATTGTAAAAATTAACCTGTTTTTCCTAATACATTTTGAACTCTGTTCAGAGAAGCACACATTGCATGAAATTCACAGGCCCCCACAGAGATAAAATAATTCTCCTTTTTGGAGCACCACTGAGGAATGCTAAAAATAGTTGAACATACTAGGAAAAGAAAATTCTGCTTTGGGGACTGCAGTGTCTTTGCCTCACTAGAAAGAAAAAAAAAAATAGATGAGCATATATGTGTACAATTGCATCCAATTTCTGTACACTACACTAAGTAGTTGGTCTACATTCTGGAGATTCCTGAAGCCCACACCTATCTAATTATTACACTTCTTCTGTATACCAAATGTAGAAGAACACTGCATTAATCTCAATTGCTGAATAACTAATAGCTGTCGTTGCTTCCATTAACTATGAACACATCTTAAACACTAGCACATGTAAGCACATAATTTTGTTTAATTTATAGATATATGTGCACATACCTAAATAAGGATGCACTTACACTCAGATATGTGTGTGTAAAATTTTTTGATGTGAAAAAGAATTCCTCACTGCTATCTACACCTTGTTGTCTGACTTCAGATGACAATTCATTTGGGGTGGAGTCTTGCATCACTGGCATAATTCTTACATGGAGAGGTTGGATTGACTTGAACCTGAGTCACTAGGAGGACAAAGGTTTTTCATTAAAGCGTTGCTGATTAGCCCTAGAAGTGACACTTGTGACTTTGGAGACAGCACTTGGAGTTTTCTTCACTAGAAGCATTGAAGAAATGAAACTGTTATGTCCTGATGTGCATATGTATACAGATCTCAACGTTTTGCTCTGCTCTACTCTCTTCTGAGTTATCTTTTGGAATATTTTTAAGGTAGACGAAGCAGCAGTAAGACCAGTTATAGTACATTTCATCTTGAAATGTACCTATATACTACAAAATATGTGAGAGGCACTGAATCACACTTTTATAAAGAGCACAACACATTTATCAGAAGTCTAATAAAGGACATGTATATTCATTACTGGCTGTGGTGAATTTCTTTTTGTATGCTATGTGTTTTAACAGCCCTTTATTCCTGTCTATATGCTTCTCTGAGTGGAAACAGTTTTATTAGATGTTGTGGCAGCCTTCAGATTATATTCACACAAACAAACAAGATATTGCTTGGTGCCAAAACATTTGTATGGGTACCAAACAATCATCATTAAAGCAGTCAACATTAAGCATTCAGAAATGGTTAACACTCCAAAGCATTTAGGTAGATACAGGTTTTTCATTGTCTAAAAATAAAAGAGCTTTTAAAACTGGTTTTCATCTACAGATTTTTTTCCTATTTAATGAAAGCATTCTGCTTATATATCTGATACCATCAATTCACCTTTTAAAAAAAGGGGATATTTAAGAGTGGAAATGTTGAAGTGTCCTTTAACCATTGATATTAAAAATTACCCTGAATTAAGAATAAATATAAGTGACAACCCCTGTAAGATATTGCATCTCTATGTAGCACACTTTTAACGTTCACTATATATGAGACTAATCATGTTTTTATTCATGCAAATGTTCTTGTAGGAAGCACCTGTAGTGAACACTGTGTTATAATGAGATATGTAGGTCATATCATGGAGAATGACTGTAAAGTTTAGCCACTTGCAGGTGTGAAATATCTCAAAGGCTCTGATCTGATTAAATGAATTTCAAATTTTGTGACAAGAATTAACATGCCCTGTGCAGGACTGGGTGCTGAACATGCAAAGATATTTATAAATTCCTCTTGATGCTCTTAATATTAGGGTAATCAGTTTGCTCTTTCCTTTCCATTTGTAATATTTATTTCATGTAGCACAAGAGTTTGCCATTTCAAACTATCTGTGTTGCCTTGCCTTAAGGAAAAAAAACCCTAAGTGTTTTTAGTACATCTGTCCCCTAGTTGCTGACTTCACTGTTATCTCTAAATTGTGGAGCCCAAGAGAACACAAGGCCAAGGACAGAATGTTACTCTGCTTTGTATAAGGTTCTGTTTTTCATAATCTTCTTATTGTTTTAATTTTCACACCAAAGTCAGCTTTAACTCAGAGAACAGGTTTCAATGTCATGCCTGCCTCTGTCACCAAAAGTCCAGTGGCCAACAGAGGGAAGTGCTACTCATGGCCTCTGTCTTCCATCCTCCAGGGCTTACCAGCCCTTCATCTCCTTTCAGACCTACCACTTGGACCCACAGCAAGTCTCAAGCTACTGCATTTGTTACAAGATGTCTTCAGTCTGTCTCAGTGCTCCACTTTTCCATATCTTAGTCTGACTCCTATAAAGAGTCTAGAGTTACTCAAGTCTGAATGACATTCCTAATCCACCAGCAGTTAGAGCTGAACCATGGCTCAAGGCTTTCCTTATCCCTTAGTCCAGAAATGAAGCTTGGTATCTCTCAGAAGAGCCCAGGCTTTATCTGGGCCATCAAGTCAGCCACAGAACCGTGCAAGTTAATTGGAAGCATTAAACTGAGAAGGAGTCTTAATCAAGCCATGACCGCTATTAGCAACTGAGTACTGGGGTAAAGGTGGATAATATTTTTTTACTATACATAATGATTGTCTTATATTTCCATATTAGGCAAATCCTCAAACAGTGCACGGGGTCACCAGAAATCATGCTCTGAGGTTCAGCAGTTGCACAAATACACAGAGAGCTTACGTGAACCAGAGAAATGAAACCTGTCCAAGATCCTAAAAGCTCCCAAACCGACATGCAGCTTTAATGTGAGCAACTGTAAGATGATTTATTTTTTTTCAGATCAAATACACAAAGTTCTGGATGTAATTCTGTTAAGCAGTTTTACATCTTGCCACTAGGACTTTTTTTTCCTCTGTGCTAAGCTTTAATATCCTTTCAAATACATTAATGTGTCCCTGGAACAGACGCTTAGAGACTCCTGCACGCTTTGAATATTTCCACTTTAAAGAGGGCTTTCAATACTTACTGAGACTCTATGTACCACCTCACTGGCACCAGGGCTTGTAAAACACTAAGAGAAATGGCTCCTTGCCCAAAATATGTCCAACAAGAAAAACCTTGCTTCAGATTGTCTTACAGTTAAGGAAAAAGAAAAGGTGGGACCATATATAAAACACCTCTTGGAGATTTATTCAAATATTTGTTTCCCTTTCAGTCGCCTCCCATCTCAGAGGCTTGCCTTTGAATTTCAGGTGTGAGCAGTTCCTGTATGCCAAAGAGAATCCCATGCAAAACCAGGAAACTCCAACCAGTTTCTTTCAAAAATCTATGTTCACTTGCCTTCTTTTTTTAAGTGCTATAATGCAGCTCAATATAATGGTGGGAGTTCATGTATTAGAACAGTAAATTCCAGACAAACAAGACGCAGCTTTTAGTAAAAGGTTCAACATGCAATGTCTACACTCCAAGTCGGAGAATAAGCCTGGGTCCTAACAAGGATCACATGCTTCCATTTTTTATTGCACAGAATTTCCACATTAAATATCTAAATAGGACTGCATGTTAGCACTCAATAATGAGTCACAGTAGTCAGGTAGGGCTGAAAAAAATGTCACTGTAACATTATTTTGTATAAAAAGTATTTATTTTGAAATTCAATTCTCTGGATTTCTCTCAATGCTTAGTTGAGTGACTTTGGTTAGACACCCCGGTGCTTCTCAAATGGGTTTTATCTTAAAAAGACACACTGGAAGAAAGTCTTGGTAAGTAGTCCTGGTTGCAGCAGCAAATATCTTCCAGTGCTCTGATCGTATTGCTGTACCAGCATGCAACTACAGAATTATCCCACTCTCTGCATGGATCTCAAGAGCACTTTGAAAATGAGTTCTTTCTTTCCTATCAGCACTGAAGCTGCTTGGTAAATGCCTTTTACAGATCTATTGACATTCATGCTTTTAAAATAATAACTCTATGGACACTCCAGATAATGAAATAGAGTTCATGAGAAAATGTAACTGACCACCTACTTACTTGTGGGTCTGAGGAGTGCTTTACACAGAAGCTGGCAAAATGAAAATGTGGTATGCAGGAAGAATGTGAGGATTGATTTGCTATGCACACCTAACAAAAACTCAATGGGGAATTTTGTAGTTTGATGAAAAGAAAAATTAAATTTAATAATTACAAGCAAAATTATAGTAGTGTAAATAAACCACAAAACCACCAAAGCATGCAGTCTAAAATGCAGTAAGAGGCATATCATTCCCTTAGGTTGAATAAACCCCCCCAAAAAGAGGAAAAAAATGTGTGTGCACAAACTGTGTTGTGAAATCTGGTTTTGCTAAGGGATAGGACTTTCGAAGTTTTGACAGACCACACAGTAAAGTGCATCTAAATGTGCATTAGCACATGTCATAAGGAACAAAGAGAAGAAATTTGGGGTGTGCATGCAGCTGCAGGGCTAGGATCTTTCTGGGATCACATGGATGTTGTGGGATAGCTTCCACAACTGCAGTGCTGCAATAGGTGGATACCAGATCTCCAGGAGGGATGGTCTAGGATGGAAAGGAGTAAGATATTGTCTGTATGTGAAAGCAGCAGAAATGCCTGGAGCTCTGCCTAGGGATGAATGATGAGCCAGCTGAGTCTCTGTGGGTCAAGAGTAGTGTGCAGGCAGACACAAGCAATGTTGCAGTGAGTGGCTGTTGCCCTCACTGCAGTGCAGTGTAGTTTGGTGAGCACCACCAGGTATCTCTGACTGAAGAGATATGCACAGGAATCAAGGACGTGGGACTCTGTGCTCTATGCTGACCACAGAAAAATGCTCAAAGTGAGGTCTCTACGGAAAAGTTCTAAAGACAAACACTTCTACTTAACAGTTTGTGCTGTGTCAGAGGTGAGTCAAAGGAGCTTATGGAGTAACTAGAGACAAAGTAACACTGGGAAGGAAGAGCAGAGCTGGAAGGTTGCAGCATATATTGTCATAAGTCAGTGTATTGAGGAAATGTAGCTATAAATTTCCTAGAGAAAAACATATCTTTTCTATAAGTTACATTATGCTTCATGTTTTCTGGTGACATCTATTTTAAACTACACTGTACTCTAAAGGCAAGATTTTAGAATGGTCTAAATTAGTCTATGGTGATTATCCACATTGTGCAACTTACTACTGTTTTATTAATGCAAGATTAAAGATAATACTTTACTGGAAGAGATAACAGCAGAATTAACCTCTATTTACCTTGACATAATAAAGATTTAATAAAACATGGGAAAATGTCAATGAACAGCATAATTATTCTAAAATGAAATTTAAATGTAACTTAATTCTGTATTCTGCATATTTAATGCTTTAAGATTAGTCATCATTGTTCTTTTCTCCTTCTTACAATGCATATTTAAAAATATTTCAAGCACACTCAGACAACTTGCTTATTAAATGTATACTAATTTATTTTCAGTTTCAGGAACATTAAACCTAAAACCTTAATTTTTTTTTTTGGAAAGATGTTCACCAAACCCCTGCAACCAATATATATCTCCATATCTCACCCTTGTCCAAATTTTTTACTATTGAATCAAAGAAGATCCTTGCAGTTTTATTATACCAGACAGGCATCAAAGGGGCAGAACACATAGGATTGAAAAATAACACAGCTGCACTTTGCAATGGAGTGTTCTGTATCTGGCTGTGTTTTGTTGTTCATGTAATACTTTTCAATAAACAAAGATGTCAATCAACTTTCTTTGCAGCACATCACATTTCAGATTTAAACCACTTCAGACACAGAGCTGCCCCAAGCTCACACGTTTAACAGATAAAAATTCAGCTTTCTGTCAAGGCAGAATATAGTATTGATTGTAGACTGTATTTAGGCTGGTGTCTGTTGGAGCTATATTACTTTCAAACTCATACAAAGTCCACTATAGAGGCATATCACAAAAAGTGTTTCTTTTCTAGAGTAATTTTTTTTTAAACTTTCTACATTGATTAGTGGCAATTTCTAAATAAATGACAAAAAAAAAAAAAAAAAAAACAAAGCAGCCAGGGTTAGAGTCTATCCAGAAATCAGTGATGGGGGAAGTTACAAAAACATGATAGCAATCATGAAAACTTTGATCACTTGATTTGATTCTAGTGCTTTGTAAATTAGCATAATTATTCAAACATGCTTCATTAAAAATCACGACTGTACAAGTCCTTCAGTTTAATGATCCAAGAACACACAGAATGAGCTAAGCTTTAAATAAATACATCAACTTTGTACTAGATGGCCATGTCAGAGACTGGCAGGTTATTTGTTTTAAATAAAATATTGAATGTACTCTTGTTCCTTGCACAGTGTAGGAGACTGATGACTTGCTAAAAGGTGCAGCATGTTAGCTAGTATATTTTACTGTTTATCCTCACATCCACCTGTACTTCTCCTGGGATCCCATAAGGTTAGATATCACGTCACTCCTAAGGTACTGGGAGACTGCCATAAAATCCCAGTAAATCTCCAACTAATTACATTTGAACTGTAGGTGTCACAGTTGATTTTGACCTTTAAAGTTTGGCAGAAGTTTGACAGTCCTTAAAGAGGACCCACACTCTGCAGTACATTCTATAAAAATTTGAAGGAATTAATAGGCTGCAATATTAAATATGCTTTAGAAAGTAAACAAAATACCCTGTTTGTTAATGTACACTGTCCCAGAAAAATCAAAGAAATACTCTTATCCATGGCAACCAAAATCCTTGAGAATGTGCTGACATTCTCCTAAAACTGTAGCTGACAAAACACCAGTTGGTATCACTGGAGGGTTAAGAGAAACTTAACAAATTTGACAGAGGAAAGGGTAAACAAAATCCAAGTTGTCACTCTCTGCTTAATTCCATATATACATATATCTTGAGACATAGCAGGGCAGCTCTTGTGAATGGCTGTAAGTCAGGGTCCTGTTAGATTGTTAATCCGGCTGTTAAGTTTGGGACTTTGCTTTTCCAAATATTGGGTAATTGAGTACCAAAATTTTATTCTCCCACAACAATTAACTCTGCAGTGAAAGTATTGTTTTACAGCCCCACTTCCACCAAAACCAAACAAACCAACACTTCCCCTCCCTCCAAAAAACTCCAACAACAACAAAAAAACCCCCACAACTGATTGCCCAGGAAAATAGTGCATAGAATCTCCCCCTGCTGGCTTTCCAGCTATGATTGCAAATGCCCTACTGTCCAGACTGTGAACATCCTAGTTGTCATCCAGGGACTTTTTAAAACTGAAACAAAGACACATGTCAGCAATACCAATAGCTAGCAGAGAAACATAGAATGGAATGGAATCATAGAATGGAATCATGGAATGGAATCATGGAATTCATGGAATCATAGAATGGTTTGGGTTGCAAGGGTACCTTGAAGACCATCAACTTCCAATCCCCCTCCAGTTGGCAGGGATACCTTCATCAAGACCAGGTTGTTCAGATCCACCCCATCCAATCTGGCCTTTTTATTTTAAAAATTCAAACAGAAATTTGCAAGTGAAATGAAGAATATTAACAATTTTTACATTTTAAATTTGGCTTTATGGGTCCATAAAAATTGATTTTAATGAAAATACTAAAATATTTTTGAAAGAAAAGAGGATAACTTTTACATAGAATTTCTTCATACAATTTTGAATTAAGCATATCTTAATCCAGATTTGAATCTCAGTGCCAGATTATTATGATCCTGTGTTTCATACTGTCTACATGTGGTTAGCTATTATTTGCACAGAGGCAGTTTTTTGAAAACACTTGAACTAAATGTTTTCTTTCAACATCCAGGATTTTGTAGTTTAGTTGAAAAAAGACACAGTAGGTTATTGCAAACTCACAAACTGTGTGGGAGACTGGAGTCTACGAATAGTCATGCATACTCTAGTGTTGTTTGTTACTCCTTAGGGAAGAGAAAACTTCACATTTATCAGGTCACTAATAAAAAGAATTGGAGAATAAAAGATTGAGTTTACTTTGTTTTACAAAGAGAGGGTAAAAACACTTAAGAGTTTCAAATAAGGGAAATTAATTTCAAAGGAGAGGTCAAAAATAGGAAAGAACATCTCTAAACTTATTTATCTGAGGGCTATGCTAATTATTTCGCAATTCCAACTACCCTGTGGGGTTGGCCACAGGAATTTACTGCACCAGACCGGACTGGCATTCTCTGGAGACATCCTGGTGCTTTGTGCACTCTCCTCTTTCTAAAGCAGACTACCCAAGCACTCTCCCTCCCACTGGAATGTGCAAAATAATAAGAAATGAAAATGTTGATTACATTTCTTTCCTCCTCCATGCTGTAATTTCCAATCCCTTCCTTTCCTGGCCTCAAGAATGACCAAGCACTAAAACATCACATGGTAATGCAGAGGATTAGAGCATTTCCCACCACCCTGCCCCAACCCAATTAACCTCTTTTAATTAATATTTCTGCTGTGTTGCTTAATTTGCACTTCTTATTCTGGCTTTTCATGGCTTCTTTTTCTCACATTTTGAAGACACACAGGTAAAATTTGTCAGTAACAATCTTTGAAAACCAACACTTTTTTTATAATAATTTTTAGATTATAATGGTTACTCTGCCATGAATTTAGTGTAAAGACACATGACATAATCAATGGAGAAATTCACAATGAAGAGCTTAAATTCAGTAGCATGCATCCATACACTCAGTTTATTTAGGGAGATCCTATTGGGAACACTATCACAGGGCTACAAAAGAAAAAAAAAGCCACTGTAAAATTTAAAAGTCCTTCTGTCATAGCAATGTTAGAGGTTTTTCAGTTTTAGTCTGGGCAAGATTTTCTCACTGTAAAGCAATAATATTTTTTTTCTGGTGACCACAGAGACAACATTTTTGTTCATGCAGGAAGCCTAGATCAAATGATAGCTGAGAGACTATTTTAAATTTATGTAACCTCAATTTTCAGCCTACAGGTCATTCAAGCTCAACATTTCATTAATGAAATGCTGTCAATATTTCCCTGATATTGCCACAGGTTGACATATGGCATTATTCCAGTGTAAGATTTTCACACATTAGTGACTGGAAAATCAAGAATATTCCCCAAGACACCTGAGGTGTGATTAATTCTCTAATAGTCTTTCTGTAGCAGTTTGAGAGGAAGAGAGGGATCTTGTACCAGGGAGGAAAGAAAGTGGCAACACTAGAAAGAAGACAGCCTTGGCTGCTTGCCTGGAGCACTGACTTGGCCAGCTGCCCCACATGACAACCTTTGCCATCCTGAAGCCCAAATAACACACCAGCAGCAAGGCAGCAGCTTTTAATGTACCTTGAGCAGAAATAATGGCAACATTATTCTATGAAACCATCCGTGAGAAAGAGGAGTTAGTGCTGAGGGCAAAATAAAGGTGAATGTGTTCTACCTGTTGGGTTAGGGATGGGAGTCTGTCGCCATTTTTGAAGGTTAAAGCAAAGTTAGGGGGGAAAAAAACAGTGTTGGTGATTTGATAGAGGAAGCAGATGCTCAGGGATGTCCTTTGCTAAGTTGAGTACTAAGGCCAGCTTTCACATGTATGAAATTAAGAAAGCTGGACAGATTTGGCATCTGAATAGGTCCAGGTCTGCTCCTCATCATGTGTGCATGGACATCTTTGCAATGGGGGAACAGTTGTCAGTGAAATTTTCATTGCTATGACATCCAAACCCTCCAGTCTAGAATATCTATTTTTGTCATAAAGTAACTGTCTTTTAATAGAATAAAACACATCAACCACACATGAACTGGCAGGGTGAAAAACAATTAAACAACTTTCAGGCCCGAGCTTTGCAAAAAACCCCCTAATTTCCCATTTTCACACATTGTTTTGTATTTTTGAGGCATCTACAATCAAAGAGCTAAATGGCTAAAACAAACTAAACACAAAATTTGTAAAATCATTTTCTTGCTGGCTAAGCACGTATCAAGCAGCACCACTGATGAAAAACAACAGTTGTTTTTTAAGCTCTAAAATACTGAAAATTGTAGTGGAAATGCTGACAAGGCCACTAACCAGTGCAGATCTAGCAGTGCTGTTACAACAAATATAAAGTAAGCAGTACTAGCCTTTGCACACAAATTAGAGTGTCTAATAATGAAAGTCCCCTCTCTCCTAACATGAACTTCATTATCAGAAAGTTGGTTTGGATTGCTAAGCATAGGAATGGTGAAAATGAATGTCAAAGTCAGCCCATCCAAAACATTTATTTCACGTTTCAGGGAGACACGATAACCACATCAAGACAGAGACAGACACAGAGAAATGAGTCCTAGTATTATAAACATACAACATATATTTAGCTCCTCACATGTCTTACACAATTTTTCAGTTGTCAATGTTGTATAGGCAATGTTTTTATATCTGAGTCTGTCTCAGTGCAAGTTACCCTTGCTGCAGAACAAATCTTTGCTTATGATGGGAAGTACAGCTCTGTTCCTTTCTGTCATGTTTTTCCCACTCACTATGGGCTCAAGATTGCTGAGCCAGTGGAAGAGCAGAAACCAATGCCTTCAATAGCAGAATACTGACAAAGAGACAGAATGAAAACCCAGCTCTTTGTAAGTGGAAAATCCTGCTCTGGAAAAGAAGGTGTGTTGTGGTTTAACTGCAGCTGTCAACTAAGTCCCACGCAGACACTCACTCACTCCTGCTGCAGCAGGAAGGGGGACACAATAGGAAGAATAAAAATAAGAAAACCCTTGTTTTGAGCTAAAAAGAGTTTAATGGATAAAGCAAAAGCCATGCACACAAGCAGAGCAAAATAGGCGATTCATTCACTCTCTCCCATGGGCAGGCAGTTGTTCAAGCATTGCCAGGAAATCAGGGCTCTATTACACCCAATGGTGACTTGGGAAGACAAATGCCATCACTCTCAATGTCTGCCCTCTTCCTTCTTCTTCCCTCAGCTTTATATGCTGAGCATGATGTCTTATGGAATGGAATGGAATGTCTCTTTGGTCAGTGGGGGTCAGATGTCCCAGCTGTGTCCCCTCCCAGCTCTTTGTGACTCCCAGTCAACTCACTATTGGATTGGGATGAGAAGCAGTAAAGGCCTTGACTCCATGCAAGCACTGCTCAGCAATAATGAAAAAATCCCAGCATTAACATCACTGTTTCCAGTACAAATCAAAAACATAGCTCATACTGGTTACTGTGAAGAAAATCGACTCTATCCAAGCCAAAGCCATGCAAAGCATCTAAGATCAGCCATTACAGACCTTGAGGTCATTCTGGTGAAAATAAAAGTACTTCTAAGTGTTTTTGCCAGTAGTGAAGCAAACCAGAAAGAGATGCACTTTAGGGGACACAGACCATCTCATAGCATGTAATGGCTATGTCAAACTTCAGAAGTAGCTTTTGAATGAGAACAGCCAGAGAAATTATCCCAGAGGCTCAGCTGCACATCAGGCCATCCTCTCCCCTCACCAATCTGGCAATGCTCACAAAAAAAGAGGCTTGTGAGGTGTTCCTGGCAATGCTGGGTCACAACAGGGTGGGAAACCAGAACAGCATGAGAAGAACCTGGTAGAAGCTGCACACGTGTGGCATACACCAAGGGCAGAAACGTGTTCTCTGGGGTTCAGGAAAAAATGATCCTTAGGCTATAAAAGTTGGTGCAGCTTTGCTTCTGTCTTGAATGATGCCATTCTGGATGCATTTAAGCAAAAAATTATCAGTAAAACTGGTATTTAACTAAATAAAATCTTGCAGTATGTATACAAATACAGTTAATAACTCAACACATAATTCCATTGAAGCTGCATGAATTTTGCTGATATATTTCTCAAGAAGTATTTTTTTCCGCACAATGACTGAGTAGGTGTGAAACATTTTGTTCTTTCCAAATGAGCACCCAGGGTATATGCTCTTCGAGGTTAGAGGCCTAGCTGTCTCATCAAAACAGCATTTTTCATGGTTTCTGCTTGTACTTTCCAGCTATGTTCTGATATAATAAAAGTATAGCTTTTGTCATAGCACTTACTCATCCAGATTCAATTCAGTACATACACATTGCTGACAATAACAGAGATCAGAGAAAAAGATTGCCCAGCCACATTCCTATTTGTCAAAGGAGCTGATCTTTCTTGTTAAAAGAAAAATTTTAAATAGATTTTAATTTCTTACTTCTCATTTTGATCACCATCAGAAATGACAACCAAGACAGAGGCATAAGCCTCTAAATTCAGGTTTGATCTGAGTCCACATTTAAAGGTTTGAGATACTTCAGGATGCTAATTTCAGGATTTTGGTTTCTATTCTTGCAGAGATAAAGTTTCACCACATGGTGCAGATGTAGGAATAAGGCCAAACTCCAAACCCAACAGATCCTTTGCATTCAGGGTGATTGGGCAAATCCACAATCACAAATTTCTGTAAAATTGCATGTGATAGTGTCATAGTGTAACTGAATAATGTTCACAACTGATGCTGCTTAGTAACTAAACAGCATCCAGCTTTTCAGATCCCCAGAAAAGTTTTAGGATCTGAGCTAGAGTGAAAAGAAGAGCATCCAACCAATCTCTTAAAGTTCCTATTGGTCTCTAAAGCAGAAAACATCATGAGTGGGTTGTTAGACAAATTTAGCAGCAGGGAAGCCTGTAGCTCATCAGCTCTCTCTTCCTCAAAAGTAGGTACTTATTGCAGTCAAGAGGAATTATTGCTGGGGTTCTCCAAGCATGGTGATGTTTTTGTTATAATAAAAAACTCTGAACAATGTGACTGCAGCCCCCACAATTATCCTTTTTGTTTCTTCACTGCATTGATGCACTCTTTATGATGTGCAAGATTTATACTTTGATTGCCAAACGAGAGTGCATGGAAAGAGACAAACAAAATAATGGCTAATATTGCTCGCCAGGTGGACAAAGTAAACCTGAGTGGGGCACACAGATTCAGTGAACTGCTTTTCTTCACTTACCTGCTTTTTCATGGGAACAGCTTTCCTTATAGAAGCTTGTTCATTCACTTATGATGACCACAAAGTCTTCATCACAAATTCATATCCTGCTTTGAAAGAAAAAGGCTGTTGCAGAAGTGCTGGTCATGCTGTTATCAACAGGACCCTTCTCTTTACCTCAGGAGTGTCTCAGCAGTTTCATTACTTTCACAAGGGTTTTCTCAATAAGCTCCAAATAAAGAAAGAGGCCTGAATAAAACCTGAAGACAAAGCTCCCATAAGTCCTATCCTGCATGTGAGCACACCTAAGTGTTGTTGATCTATGACCCTGTGAGGAAATTCTGGTGTTTCCTCACAGACATTGTGGATCTTTGATCAGGCTTAGAAGCAAAAACTCCTAGCTTCTGCTGGGCATCTCTCTCCTATTCCTAGCCAATATGTGGAGTAGAAGGAGAGATTTCCACCAGTGTCTGCCCACCACCAGTAGTGTTAGTGTACACAGTCAGTTTCCACCTTGTTAGCAACTATTGTCACCATCAGTCTTCCCTACACATCCAGCAGGAAACATCTGGCCATCAGCACTGCTGAGCAGCACCAAAAAAAAACAAATTGTCATAGTGATCAATAACAGAAGGAAAATGGCTTTATCTGTATCTACAAGCAAAAGAAAAACAGAAGTGTAACACTTCAAAATTAAAATACTCCTTCATTTTTTTCATTATTAAGTACCTGAGAAAGGTAGAGACGAAAAGCAACTTTTAAGTGAAATCCAAAATTGGTCATTTCAGCAGAAACAATTGACAGTACAAGAAATAATCACACTTCATCTCACTGTTGATTTGATTCTTGAATGTGCTTGGACTGTAAAACAATGCAAGCCTACAATAACAGAAGACAGGTAAAAAGACTTCCATTTTCTGTTTTGTTACTCCCTGGCTGGAAGACCAAAAAGATATTTCCAAACTCTAGATATGTTTTTATTTACAACCAACAAAACAGATACAATAGAACAGAATCAAATTGTGACATTTAATTAATATTTGTAAAGCAATAGGACACCAGCAGACAATAAGAATTATATATTTGCCAAGTACACATTTTGTCCCCCACAAAATACATCTGTCAATATTTGAAGGAAATGCAAGATGTCTTTTATTCTGCTCTTGGAATGAACCTATTTCCCTTCATAAAATGTGCTCCATTTTAGAGCAATCTTCAGAGATTGGTTCCCCCTATCTTCTTTCTGATTAATGCCTGAAAAATGCTTCTGTGTTTAAAAAAGTGGCACAAATGGAGTGAGGACTGCCCTGAAAATAATCATTTGACAGGCATGTTATTCACATGATCCTGATAAAGCCCAGTGTTGCTTTCCTTAGGGTAAAAGGGGTTTCTTCCCTTACCATACAAATAGCATTAAATATGCAAATGAATCTTGCATTCAACAAGTCAAATATTCTGCATGTTTAATTTACAAGTTAACAAAATTCAAACCATTTTAAAAGCTCCAACCCTACCATAAAATTAAAGACATTGCACATGGCAGAAGCTGTACTTTTGCTCATTGATAAATTATTTTCTAGAATTCACATTAACAACCACATTACTGAAGTGCTCTCTAGCCCTCCAGTGTTACAGTTCAAGGTAATATGTGACAGATTTGAACATTCTTAAGGAAGGAAATCTCCAGAGTGTGTAGATTGCAGCTTTGCTCACTGGGAGATTACAGTGGCTTTTATATCTGTTACAAACGTGCAGTTATACTGATAACTTCAAAAGTGGAATATTATATGTCATGCTAAAATTCTCCACCAGCCCATTATGTCCTTTCTTTGTTTCTTCTGTGCTTGCTTTTTTTTTTTTTTATTCCTTTTTTTTTCTTTTTTTTCTTCATTTAGCTATTGCTGGCTTGCCAGAGATCTTGAACTTGAGAAAGGTTAGACATCACAATGCTGAAGCAGTTTGTGAGCATCAGCAGATTTAGCTTGTAATTTCATTGATCTATGTGGGCTTGCTGTTTGCAAACCAGCTGCTGCACTGTTTCCCCACAGCTACTGATCTGAGTAGCATTGATTTTTTCCCTTACATTAACATAGCATTACTTCTTTAATGGGCATTAAATGACTGGATGTAAATACAAACAGGGCTTCAACAACAAAAGAGAAAAAATGCATTAGTTCTTTTTATTTAAAGAACTCTATTAATATTTTTCAGGAAAAAAAATTAAAAGCATGAGTTATTGATCAAGATAAATGCTATTTTTAGTGTTGTAATTTCCACACATTTCTTTTGCCAATCTTTTTTCCTCACTGTGTTTACTTATAGTCCAAAATGTTGCATTTACAAAGATTGCCTTTCTGCCTCAGTAAAAATGGTAAAATAGATTTTTTTTTTTTAGGAATCATCATAGAAAGCAACACAAAAGCTCTTCATTGTGCTTATACCAAAACTAGATGAATCCATTTCAGTTTTGAAGGAGATATTGTCTGTTAGCTCTCGCTGTTTAACTATCAAAAAAAAAAAAAAATGGACTTCAGTTTAGACAGAGTAGATGTGAAATCTGCAGCACACCACGAACTGAGTATCTTACATTCAGCATACTTAATATAAGGTCACAGTCTTCCCACACACTACTTTAGCCCTTTAGTCGGTAGGGTTTTAAGTAATCTTACAGATTCAAAATTCAATGCAGTGTAGAAAAGACAGTAGGGAAAAAAGTAAAGCAAATGACAAAACCCAAACCAAACTCAAACCCCAACACCCAGAGCCAATTTCCTCAGCCACTTATGAATTAATCTGATCAGGCAAGGGTTCCTGATTGTCTTTAAAAGTAGGTGACAGCCAGCAGGGGTTTCGATACCGGGAAATACAGGACTGAATTTTGTTCCTACTGACACTTCATGAAGAAGAGACAGGATTTAGGGTGCTGGGAAGTGACAGGCAAGAACTCCCAAAGTATACACATGATAGTTTACAACCTTCTGGGCTGCAGATGGACAGTAGGCAGCAGAGTCAGTGCCGGAATTAAGAGTGCCTCAAAAACTCAGGCACTCCAACAACATCTAACAGGAATAGGATTTATTTTTAAGTCTTTATGAAGGAGGATTTTTTATCTTTTATGATAAACACAGCTCTTGTTCTGGCCATGCAGCCTGGTTGCCCTGAGAAAAAGGTCCAGTGACCTGATAGATGGGAATTCCTCATCCTCATGTAACCCTGTCTGCTCCTATACCTAGAGAGAGCAAATCATTCCACATGGCTGCTGCTGGGATATCTATTGTATCCTTATTCAGAAAGTAGATAAATTATTCTCACTAGAATATAATGATGTAAAATATGGTGCTGGAGCTGAAAACAACCCATAAAATGAGTACCAAAATCTATACTTATCTAAGGTAAAATACATGTGTTGTCAATCTAACCTAGTCTAATCTCTCCTAGTCTCACAGGTTTCTCAACTTGACTAGCTAATGTCTAATGCTAGTTTTAGCAGATAAAATTTCCAAATCATTAAAAATAATATTAAGTAACACTGGCTCTAGTGTGAACCTTTAGAGCATCCTATTATTAACCTTTTTACACTCATAGGAGACAACTTTCAGTGCAAGTTTTTCTCCATCATTCAGTCAGTTTTCAGTCTGCTGTGAGATCTTGCCCCTTACCTCAGTTATATTTTTCCTTTAATAGTCTTTTACGAAGGACCATATCAGGAATTTTTTGAAAATCCAGATAAATTATGTTCACCAGGTCATCTTTATCTTCTAATTTATTAACTTTTCCAAAGCACTTTAGCAGGTAAGAGAAGTATGCGTTCCCTTTACCTAAGCTGTGCAGGTTTGACCCTATTAGGTTATACTTAGCCAGACACTGAACTATTCTACCCTTAATTAGACTCTCAATCAGTTTCCCCAGAAGCAAGGTGAAGTTCAATGGTCTTAATTCCCAGGACCCCTTTTTGGTCCTGTTTTAACAGCAGACACCATATCAGAAATTTTCCAGCCATCACTGGTCTATATCACATCCTCCTGCAAGTGTTTCTTCTATTCCATACTTTATTCTGGTGTATATCCTGCTATCTGCATTATTTTCCATTTTTACATGAATCTGTCAAATTACTCAGCTCTTCCCTTTAAAAAGACTTCAAATTTTGCTAGTGCTGCTCTGCCTCTAATATATTTAGCACAATATATAATAAAGAAAAAGGTAAAATTCTGTATAACTATTGAATTTTTTTCCATGGTGACTATGTAACTATGGTTTTAGTTTGATATTTTTTGTTGGTTTTAATTATTTTCCCCCTACAGGTACTGAGATGAGCAACTATTCACTTCTTCTTTCAAAGTCATTAAATCAATTTTGCAGTTTTGGGGGATTTGGGGGTTTTATTTTTGTGAATAGACATGGACCATCAATCTCAATGGATTATTTTCTAGCTTAGCTTTGAGCATTCTTCTTGGACAAAGAGTGGAAAGGAAGGATCAAATCCTAACACCACCGTACACAACAACTGATCACACTCACCAGCAATATCCAATACCAGGAGTTATTGAAACTGGATTTCATATGAATCTGACAAGTGACAGAAAGAAAGAGGTTGTGAAAAGGTATAGATTTGTATTCTGGTCTTGTAGAAGATGTTCTCGGTCTATGCTTTAGGTACACAGGTCTTAATGATCAGGAAATATTGTTGAACACGATTTTTAGTGAAAAAGCATTGAAAATTCCCACTGAAATGTGTACATGGCTAAGTAAAGGTCAGTAAGCTATTGAGTAAACCTGAAGTGTTCACATTAGAGGATTAGAAAGTAAGAATTTTCAGCATTCAGTGAAGTCAGTGGATTTTCCTCTAGAATTTGAGACTTACTGTCCCTAGCAGTCAGATCTGAGTTTGAACGGATGAGAAAATTGAAAAGGAACTTTTAGTGAAAATTATGGGTTTCGTTATGAGCCAATATAAAGCCCATATAAAGTCACCAAGTATCAAAGCCCAGGTTTCAAACTATGCCTTGCTTCTACAACAAAACCCAAAGCACATTATCTTCACCTGAATTTCATTACAAAAATATCACCTAGCTCTAACTGTAAGTATTAAGGCACATTACTGCTGCCTTTGTTTTCCCTTCAGATAGAAGTTTCAGTTTCATCTGTGTTCAGAGATTCTATGTGCTGCACCGTTAAGCACAGATTTCTGCTTAAATTATAATTCTATCAGCTTTAACATATGAAAATAGAACACATTTTAATGTGTGTGTTGAACATTAAATCATTTTTGCTTCAGGGAAACTCTGGTAAACAGTAACTGTCAAAAATTATAATGACACAAAATTAAAATAATAGAAAACAGTCTGTAACAACAGTTTTTCTAATCATGTTAACAGAAGTTCAGCACTGCATCTTCTAACTATTCCTTTACAGAAAGCAGGAAGTTTGAGTCAGAAAAGCTCAGGTACACAATTTTACATCATTGGGCAAGAAGAGCTGGAAATTATCTTTGCTACCATTCTTTGCTTGCTTACTGTGAAGTGCACATCAATCAATGAATGAAAAATGAGACCAAATTAATATATTTGGTATTTTGTTGTTTTGACAATTACATTTTCATTCAGGATTTTTGATACATAGACATTTTTTGCACAAAAATATTGAAAAATATAAGAAAATCATTTAAGCACTGTGAACTGGAATAACTTCTGGAAGTCTGCAATAAGTGAGAAAGAAGCTGATCTGAAGAAATTAAACTGCAGCAGAAATATTGACAGGCATATGGATTGAATTACATGAATATGAGATACATACAGACTTGGAGCAGTTCTGCTTAGATCAATGTCAAATGAATTTCAAGATTACCTTAGTTTGTTTTTTATGGCTCGTTTTATTTTAGATTTTAATTTGAATTAGTAGTATGAAATAAAATCACTATCTATTAACTTTCACTTACAAACAAAAAACATCTAACTAGTAAAAGCTTATCTGAAGTTAAAACCTTCCATTTTGTGGAGGCCAGGTAACAATATAGTTCTATCATGACACAAATTGTTCAAAAGCAAGAAGTAAAAGCTGATTCTTAAATGTTTCTGCCTAATAATGTGGCATATAACCGATGTACAGAGGCTGTACGTGTATGGTGAGGTTGTATTGCCCCCTATAGTCACTCTATGTCATCTGGGAGGGGAGCAGGAAGAGAAAGGGAAGAGTGGGAGAAATTGCCAGAAGTACTACACCTTTGGTTTGGATTCATACTTTGGAAAGGGCATGGTGGGGAACAGTGGACAAACCTTAACAATGCCATGCTATTGAAGAATTTGAATGCACTATCCTCCAAGCACATAAAGATGAAATAAAACATACTCCCAAGTTCAGCTTAGGAGACCTCTGCAGCCTCTGTGGTCCGGCTGTGGTGCATTTACTGGATGCAGGACCTGCACACTGGCAGCACACCAGGGTGCCAGTGTACCTGCCCTGTGGACTCAGATGCAGGAGGTCGCTGACTTTGCTTCACCAGCAAAGGCAGGAGGTCCCACAGGTGATATCTCTTTTCCTCTCAATGGGCACATCTTTGGTGACTGGGCACAAGAGGGCCATTTTACTCCAAGGCACAAAGAACTCCAAAGTTGTGCCTGAATTGCAGAGTACAGATGTGTAGCACCTGCCCTTTGGAACAGCTTCAGCACAGGTACCAGAGAGAGAGAGAAAAGGCTCAGATAAAGGCTCCTCTTCAGTAGTAGGAGCAAATGCAAGGAGCACACAGTTTGTTCATGCTGCCTATGGACACTGGGGATGCTGCTCCTTCAGGCCTCTGGGCCCAGGAGGAACAGAATGTTTCCCAAATCTCTGCAGAACAGTATGCTACTTTTCACCACCAGCACAAGGACAAAACTGCATTCCCGGTCTTAGATTTTTCCAGTCAAGCACATATTTCTGAACTTTGCTGTCAACTAAAAATTGTTATCTCTCCATAAAATTAATTAAATCTCAGCTGCTATCCTACTACTGTTCTCTTATGAACATAATTATGCACAGTATTCAGTATATCTTTTAATAGGCACAGACACAATATAATAAAAAGCATTAAATTCTTTAGGATCTCTTAAAAATATCTAATCAACTACTGGTGCTAGGGTGCCAAGGACTTTATGGAGATGGCAAATATTCAATGAGCTCAAGATCAATACCATCTTTAGTTGGGCAACACACTGTTATCATTATTTGTCTTATTTCTGAGGAGAGCTTTTCTACTGCCACAATTCCAGGCACACCTTCACCTAGAAGAAGTTAGTGCTGCTCCTAAGAGGTGATAGCTCTCATTTTTGAATCTCTTACCTCTTTCCCTCTGTTGGCACAATCATGTTCATAGCAACATACAAGGGACTGATTGGAGAATTTATGGAGCAGAAATCATATATTTCTTTCTTGTCATATTATTTTTAGTTTGGGTCAGTTGTTGAGGCTCACCATGTAGCAGCACAAGGATTTGCACAAGGGACAGGAGAAAAAGAAATAGTAACAGAAGGTTATGGTAACTGAATAATTTTATGGAAGTGGTATCTTGTGCCAGTTGGAGGGAGTTTTTTTGTATCTATGCTTTCAAGAATATGAGTTGTCTTTAATTATATATAATGTCTTTATATTTCATTTGGTGTGAGAAAAAATACTAAGAGTGTTCCCTCTGATACAAATATTCTCAGTCTAAACAGAAATGATAGTCCTGCAAAGTGGAGATGAACAACTTGTTTAGTTTCTGTGAATATATGCCCAGACATAGTCCCATATTAAATCTTTATCTTACTATGATGACTAGGGACTCAATAATGACTAAGCTACTGATGAGATGTGATTGCTGCTTACCCAGCAGATCAATACTGTCTCACTGCCTCCTGATGTGGAGGGGTGTATCCTAATAGTATTCAAATATTCGATTATCTTGCTCTTAACTGCAAACTCTCTGAAGCAGGGTCAGTTTTTTGTCCTATTAACCCTGTAGCCAGCCAGCATGTATTCTGCAGGTATGAAGGTATAAAGTTAAGCAAAGATATCTGCAGTTTACCCCTAAAAATTGTACAGTATTCACCAGAGCTGTCTCATCTTCCAGTTGTCTCACCTAGAAAACTGACCTTGTTCTTGTTTTTTTGAGTCTCTCATTTTACTTTTCTTCTATCTTGTCTACATGGAGGTACTGTTGCTTACTAGATATCATTGTCTAGTGATTCAGCTAACAGAAACTTCTAACAGTTAGGAATTCAGGCTTTGTTATTATCTTTGCCCTCTATTTTCTCTCAGCTATGATTCTACACAAACACATTCAGTTGTTTCACTGATTAGTGGAATATTCTGTAAGAGTGATTGTTGCTCATCCATTACCCATATTTTTTTTTTGTCTAAATTGCATCAAACATTTTTCTTCAACCAATCGTGTCCAAAGGACATTCAAACAGTATGTTCTGCTGCTCAGGAACAGGGGACACTTTCATGGTGCTAAAGAACTAGAAATCACTGTGTGACAGGAGTCTGGCCCCAAGAATGTGCAGCCAGCTTTCAGCTGCAGTGCATCACCTAACTGGTGCAGAAGACAATGACACATTTGGGGAAGCAACATTTCTAAATGCCAAACATACAGGGATGAGCCACTAAATCTTATGAATTATCCATGCAGAGCAGACAGAACATTTGTTTTCAAGGTCAAACGAGAAAGATCCCCTGACCTGTGTGGCAAACTACACATTAATACATTTATCCATCTTTGGAATGTAAGGGACAAAGTCAACACAGAGAGAAATGAAGCAGTGGGGTAAGTCTGTCAAGCTACCAAAATCATGATGCCATCTGTTTTACTGGCATTTTTTATGTCTGTGCAGGGCATACTCAATGAAAAATAGATCTCTTATTCAAATTTGAGTTTCTTCCAAACTAGAGTGCAGTATCAAATATATTTACATTCTTTGGATAACTCCTAATTGATTTTGTTTTATGTACAGCTTTTTTCATATTCATTTAGTCACCTCAGTCACCTCATAACTAATGCAACAAAAAGTAAAACAAATGAATACTAAATTTCTTAAAGGGAAATTGCAGTAGTGTCCCTTAAATTCTTCTGCACTTTCTCCCAGCCTTCACCAGGCAGAATACTGAAAACTGGCATGATCCTACAACAACACTGTGTTTTTTATGGTTGTCAACAGTAACATTTAAAGGATAACAAATCCGAAAAGAAGCAAGGCGGTCAGTGGATTCCTCCTGAATACTTTGGACAAACAACACTCAAGTTTGGCTACTACCCTGATGGGCTGTTGAAACACAGCTCTTTGACAGTTGAAGAGAAGGCAGTTGTACTACCAGACAGCAGCCTGGAGAATGAATATGGACTGGAAATGTTGAGTTTAAAATCTCTTATAGCACAAAGTATCTCAAAAGATAATGCAAATCCATCCTAAAGCCCTTAACATTAGCAGAATAGAGCAAAAAGGTCTTATGGGGTCTCAGAAAATCAGTTTTTCTTGCTTTACTCTTGCCTTGTCAGGAAGAGTAAATGACTTGGTTCTCTTACAGGGCACTGTCCCTGCCTTGCATGTCATCAGCCCCATCATAGGAAAGTTTGAATTTCTGACTATTCCCACTAGCCATTTTTCTCCCTCCTGCAATCCCAGTGTGAGAGGCAAATTCACCTTTTCCATTCCTCCCACTACAGTATGTCAAAATCTGAGCTCTGGAGGGCCTTGCCCTCCTGTTAGAGGATTCTGCCCAGCAATATAAAGGCTATGACATGTGGTATATGCAATGTAGCAGTCTACGTACATTACAGTTTTTCTTAATCACTGGGATAGCATTAGATAAAAATAATTTTGAGCATTTGCATCTCTGATGACTATAGAGTGGTAGGATCTTGCAACAAATATTTAATAGTATTCATCACTGTGCTTTTTGATATCTCTAAGCAGGCAGTTAGTTTAATTTCTTATATATCCATGTCATTTTTCTTTCATATTAATATTCCCATATGACAAGTACATTACTTCAAACTGCTGAATTGATTTTCAAGAGGAATCTTAGTTTACATAAATTGTCACATTTCACAAATTTAAAAAACAGCAACAACAACAACAACAACAACAACAACAACAAAAAAAAAAGAAGCCAGATTCAGTTCTATCTCTTGTAAGGAGCGTTGAGAAGTATACTAAAGTAGGAAAAAAATATAAGCTAGCAGAACCACTCATTGTTTCTACAAGCAGCTGTGAAAAGATAGTCACTAAAAAGACTGATCAAGAAAAAAAATCCAACAGCTTAATATATTTTCTCCTGTGGATGGTTCAAGTTACAAATTGAGCACACCCTTTAGAGAAATTGAAACTAAGATAACTGCATTTGTTTTACCACAGGTACAGCATCTCTAGAACCAGTGAAAGATGTCAGTGGTCTGTCTGTCATAGAGATGTTTTCATTCTGGGGACATACATTAGAGAGAGAGAGAAGCACAAAGTACAATATTTCTAATAAAAATTTGTCTACACACAGGTATCTACTGACTATTTTAGATACATTCAGCACTTTACTGCTGCCTGCAACCAGACTCCACTCACACCCTAGGTTCTAATCCTGTTCATTCTGTGATATGACTGCAGTAAAAGATTTGTTTCCTATATTGTCTTAGCTGAATCTCCACTGCTGTTTTCTTCATCGTGAAATCGATCTTGCTTTGTTTTGCCCTTCCCTTCCCTTCCCTTCCCTTCCCTTCCCTTCCCTTCCCTTCCCTTTGTCCTATGTCTAACTGCAGTAAAGTATATATTTTACTTTAATAAAGAAATTAATACAGAAATATCCTAATATTCCAACACTTACCTATAACTCTAGGATATCACCACATGATTGTATTATACAATGTGTCCATGCCCTATGAAGCAGTCCAGTTGCTCTTTATTGTGAAGTTCAGCTCTCTTATCTGTTGTGTTTTGTTCAGTCTGATATGATAGTGCAGAATAATAAGAGCATTAAAATTGCATGATTGCAGTATTGGAAAAATACCACTGCTGTTGGTCAGGTACTAATGAAAAATGAATGCAATTCCTCACCAAATTTGGGTGGCCATTTTAAAAGCAGTCATCTAAAACCATGCAGTGTTTAGAAATGCATGACTACAATGTTTACCCATGAAGAAAACAGTGTTTCTTTATAATTCCAAGGAACCATATGTCTCCTTTAGTAGATCATACCAGTTTCTTTCGTGGAGGCTAGTAAGGGTCATTAAACACCAATGGGTCTCTGAGTCCTTCTTCAGAGTCAATGACATTGTAGGCTTCACCAGGGATCTCATTTTACTTCTGTACAAGATCTTCAGGGCAAGGGAGGCAAATGAACTATGAAAAACATAATCACTGCTTTTACTGTTGCTTTTTTTCATCATAAAAATTCCATTTATTTAAATTCCATTAAAAAACACATTTGCCTCCTGAAAGCATAAATATATACTTTTGTCATAATTTTTCATTTTACAAAAGAGTTTTATCATTTTTGGGGGGAATAAAAAATTCTCCATAATAAATATTACACAAAGTTGTTATACAAACTTTGGGACAAAGCAAGTGATTAACAAATTAAATTCCTCTAGAACAGTTTCTCAGAGGTTACAGGAAAATATTTCTCAAGCAGCTGAGGGAATTAGCAGTCTCACATTCCTTTTCAGAAGTGACTTGAGCACCAAGGTTCAGCTTTTCAAAAGTACCGGGGCCTTTAACTCACATTTTAATTTAAGAGAGTTAGACACTCAAAACCTATGAGGATCTAGAATTCAGGATGAAAAGCCTTACTGAAAGTCAAGGGGATTTGAGTTATCAAAGGCCAGATTTTTTTAAAAGTATTTGAGGAACTTAGAGGCAGAGATAGGTGCCTAGCTGATTTTTTTTTCAAAGTAGAGTGAAGAAGGGTTAAGTCCCTAACACTCACTGAGATTAGTGTGTTCTTAGAAAGTGCTAAGTACACCTTTGGATCTAAATACCTTTAAAAAAAGTTTCCTTGAACTGGTTTTGAAAGTGGTTTTATCATCTCAATGCAATGATTTATCCTATGCTTAATTCCTGACCTCACAAAGATTGCCATAGACATGCTTTACACAGCTAATTTTGTGTCATAATCTTGATGGAAATGGACAGAATTAGAAAACAAAATCTTATCTGAACAAAATTTAGTTGGCATTTGGATCCAGAAATTCATAAATTTTGAGAGCTGAAAATAGCAGACAGTTCTGCTCCACTGTGATCGTACTTGGAAGAGCTTTGTTAGACCCTGAGCATGCTCAGCTTCAAGAATCCACCCTGTATATGCTAAGCATCCCACAGTGCCAGCATGTCTCCATGAGGTCATACTGTTAGCAGTGCCAGAGTCTGGCAATATGAATGACTAACTTGCTTTCACCGTGTTTGCCACAGTTGGGAAGAAGATGAGGGGTACAATGTATGAGGAATTTCAACACAATGCAAATCTGGCAAGATGCAGTTTCAGATTTTGATTTCTGAGGAAGCAGAATTTCTTTCTGGTTACATTATACCACAGTTATCGCAGCTCTAGTTTTTAGCCCCTGCCAATTTATTTCTTGCTTTTATAATTTACTCATATAATTATCTATATAAAAATTTCCCTGTGACAGGTCTCAGTATTCTGCCTTTAAAATGAATCCACTCTTTAGTACTGAAAACGTTAGTTCCTTCCTGAGTCATGTTTCATTTTTTTTCCTGTACTGACTGGCTTCTGAACACAGTGCCTGATGGTAAGCTTTGTCAAGAGATGCTGAGATATAAAGAACAACAGGTTACCTCATAATCTCTTCTTGTTAATGCTTGTTCTGGAGAGCACCTGCTGTCTTTAAAAGGGATTTGAGTGACCCAAGATTAAGAAGTCTCCCTACAACAATTACTGTTCTTATCACTGAAGAATACTCATACCAATGTGACATCTTCCTGATGGTTTCAAATTCACAGACTGAGGGAGAGATAAGAGTCAAAGAACCATACAGTGTGCAATTATAAGAAGACATCAAACCAGTCCAGTACAATTCCATTTTGGAGAAGAGTAATGCTATTAAACTAATTGATTCCTGCCTGAAAAGTAACTATTAGGAAAAAAACACCCTCTGATTTTATTTAAAGAAATTTTAAAATGCAGTGGTGCCTACAGTATTTCTAATCCCCTTTCTAGATCATCCTTATTGGGCAAATACCATAAGGGGGCACAGGGGCACTAAATGGATCACACGACCTGACATCAGCAGTGATTCCAAGACATTAATTCCTGCGAGTACCGTGGACCATTCCTTGCTACCTCTTTGGTTTAAAAGATACAAAAGTATAGACTTCTGTTCTTCTGAAGTCAAGTTTGGGATATAAATAAAGGATTTTCTGCCATGACACCCACCACAGTATGTGCCTTACTCCTCAAAACATTTTTCTAAGCCTGTTTAACCACTGAGCTCCTATCACCATCGCTTGCATCGACAGTATTTGTTAAAGCTGGTTCTTTGAATTAATGTGGCAGGATGACATTTTCAAGAAGATTGTACCCATTGAATCCACCCATATTTGCTTCTTTCCAACACGGTAGGAACAAAAATAAGGATATGAAATGTAATTTTGTTAGTTCTCCTCTTCCTCCCTCAACTCAGAATCCTAGAGATGACGTCTCCTAGAGAAAACTAAAATCAAACCTATATATCAAATAGTACTCTTTCATACTAACTGAAAGTGAGCTTGCTGGGAATCCTTCTTTCTTGAATCTGAGACATGTTCAGGTCTCCAGATGATCAGTCTTCTAGGTTACAGCAATAATGTCTACACCATCTAATTCATTTACATGTTATATGAAGCAAAATGAAATTGACCTAATTTTATTTCCAAGTAAAGAAAAAACAACTAGTGAAACTCACAGACTGGTTAGAAATAGAAATTAATTATTTCAAATCAGATGCAAATGATAGGTTTGCCAGAAGAAGTGAGTAACACAAGGCAACAGTGATAAAGGGTAATTGAAGATTGGCATCCCGGATGCTACATGATAGAAAGCCAAGATGGCAGTCTGGTACAGCCAAAGTTTTGGCTGTCCCAAGTTGAGAAAGCAAACTTATCTGACATAAATCTACTTTTGCTTGGCTCTGTTTAGGATACCTCCACTGGAAGAGAATACAGTTCACTGCTTATAAGCTCTCTATTTAAAAATGCATTAGAATATTTTTCCATTTTGTGCTAATAACGAAACCTGAAGGATAATCTCAATATAACTTCAGAATACATTATGCACAGCTGTCTTCCTGACTGTAGAACACCTGAAATCCATTGATTATATCCACAGTGGTAAGAAAAAAAGCACAAACAGCAACCAAATTAATTAGCAAGCTGCAGCATGCTGCCAAATCAAGGATGGCTAAACATTAACTTTATTGGGGTCTATGCATCTACCTTGTCAATGAATATTGTGTTTCCAGCACTGCAGAAATTTTGTCAGCTACTCTGAAATCCCCAGTCATATATGGTAATCTACTGAAACAGACAGAGACAGAGATCTGTTGGTCTGGACTGGACACAGAAATCCAGACTCTTCCAGTGATCCACGGATCAGTTATTATACAACAAACCCCACTGGCTCCTTCACAGCTTGCTCAGCTGTTGTGCCACTGTGTAGTTAAGAAGCCTTTAATCTTCAGGCTGACACAGGTGCAATGAGTCTACAGACTAAAATTTCATACACAATTTGGCTGAAAGCTAATTACTGCCTGTTATTCTAGCTGCTTTCCTCCAAGTAGAAGAGTGTGGGGACAAAATCAAATGCACTGCTTTTACTGCCTTGTGCTTTGTGCTATGAACTGCAGCTCTGAAAACATTAGTACACAAATAAAGCTATTTCAGTGTTTCAAGAGTATAAAAGGTTGTCAGATAGTCATAAAGTGCTGCTGGTCAAGATATATCCCTCAATATCTATGCTTAATTTACTCCAGATTAAAATTCTGTTCTCCAGGTTCCAGCTGAGGACGTATTTTTACAATTGTTTCCAGTGAAATATGCATTTTCAGACCTAAGCAACAGTCCTTAAAATGGGGCTTTGTGATACTGAAAATGAGTCCACTAAAGGCAATTAGCACACAAAGCTTTATGCCCTTGTGTGTAACTCTTGAACTCCAGTGGAACTCCAGCGCTCTTGCACTCCTTGTGCAAAGTGAGCAACATGAATCAGCCTTTGCAGGACTAGGGGCTTCAGTGTAACGTCACTAATACCATCACAATATACTATTTAAAATTCAAACAAGCATAAAGATTATTCTAAGTGAAAACTGTTGTTCATTAAGTATAATAGATCAAACAGAATGAAGCAAATATGACAAAGGAGCCAGAAAAAAAAACAGCAGTAAAATCAAAGCATGTAAGCATGTACATAGCATGATTTACTGAAGGTAAAAGAAAATACAAAGAAGCAAGGAGATAATGTGTTTCAAAATTCAATAATCATGGAGAAATGATGAATTAAAAAGGAAAATTACATCTTCAAAAAGTAATATTTGCGATGCACAAGATATTTGAGCCAGATTCAAACATATTTTTTTTTTAAATGGCAAATCACAGCTTTTAACAATGAAAAGCTTTTCCATAATCAGGGAATGGTAAAAAAAAATGTTCTTAATGAAACAGTTGCACTGTCTTCTGTCACAATATCCTTTGATGACAAATTGTGCTTCAAAGTGAGAGCCAAGTCAGTTCAGATTCTTATTCTGAATTCCCCCATAGAAATCCATATCTTTCTCTTTCTTCTGACTATAGGTAGACCCTGAGCAGTTGGGAGCCCATGAACAAAGCCCACCCTTTCCAACTTCTTTCCTGTGTAATACTTTTCTGGTTAATGTAGCTATTTATTGGACACTGATTTAAGTACCTCCATACATTTATTTATTTCAACTTGGAAAAGGGCAACCATTTTGACACATTTTTTCAAGTAAACAGTGGGTTTCAGCATTCCTCATCATGCATTCATATTCACCACCATTTCTTAAAAAAAAAAAAAAAAAAAAAAAAAAAACAAAAGAGAATTTAAACTATACCTTTTGCAGGAGATTTCATTTATTTCCAGATAATCCATTAACAGTACTTCCACACTGTACACTTGAAAACTGTTTTGCATCTATATGCTATTTCCTGCCCAGTTTTGGTTCTCACTGTCTGACTAAATCAACTGAACTCAATCCAAACAATTTTCTAAAGAATGTTGAATTATAAAATAAACTCATTTATGCATTATAGGAAACTTATCCTATGAGAGCCTTCTTTGCAATCAGCCTCATCCTTTCCAATCTTAAAAAATATCTTTGGAATCAAATTTGCAGTTATATGAGTTGTGTATACTTTTGATGGTCAACTAATAACAATTTGTGCTGCCTATCTCGCTATAAATTTTTAGGTAACTTACAAATTTCAGAAAGGTCAGATTCACTAGAAAACAAGCAGAGAAGAATACAAGAACATAGTTATGCTGCTCTGTAAGTCCATTGTGTGGCTATATCATTAAAGTTATCTGCAGTTCCCACTGCCATGTCTCAGGAAGAACATGAGTGACGGTATTTCCAGACTGAGAAGACACTACGTCCTGAGCATTATTTCTGAGCCACTTTGGAACAGCTCTGATTTTCAGAGCAGAATGCCAGAGTGCTGGCAGAGACACACTGTTGAGCTACCAGAACCCTTGGTCTGACCCAGCACAGCAGCACCTGTGTGTTTTAATAATGAAGCTGGTCTCCAGAAATGACCAGAATAAACTTCCTATTCATTTATCACATTGTATCTTCACATGCATTCAGCTTTATCTTTGAGGCAGTGGCCAGCCATGGCTGACTGGGCCCCTGACTATTCTAAATTATATGAGGGCTAAGAACACTGTAAATCACGTGGGAAACTTTAATGCCACCCTTGGCCGCAGTGACCATCAATCCTTTATCCCTGCTAGTCACAACTGGAATCCAGCCCAAATGTCTGCACTCTGCAGCAAGATACCATCTCTCATGGCCAGTTTCCCTCAGACTTAAACTAGACCAGTTTAAAACAGCTCTCCTCCCCCACAACCCATGGAGGTGAGAAAAAACACGGAGAAATAGGATGTTTTCCATAAAAGAGAATTTATATGCAAAAAAACTGTGCTCCTGCTACAACCAGCAGTCTACAGTAGAATATTTTTAGGATACAGATAATTCTGGCTTAGTTCCACAAAATGAATGGTAGAGCTGCCTCAATTTAATTACCACCCCATGAAGAAATCTGACAGCCCCAATGCAGTGCTTAGTAAGCATTTTACCTCAGACAGCTTGAAGATGTATTGTAGAACTGAAATTACAATACATACCATGACTTGTTCTGTCATCCTACTTTGGGAATGCAGCATGCATGTCTCTATAATGAGCTGTCTGATATTCACCCACTTCACCTGTAGCAAACAGGAGTAAAACGTAAGTAACCATAAGCTGGCATATTAGTTGAATGCAAGCTAAGATACTCATTTTTGGCAGAAGGTTTCAGATGATTATTATAACTAGCCAGACAAGCTTAATACATAATTTACTGATATTTACATTTTGAAAACATTTTGATATTTCTAAATTATTGATCATTTCAATCTGGAGGAGAAAAAAATCAAACCAAAACCAAACAAGCCATAAACTCTGTTCTCACCTTCTCCTTCTTACATTTCTGCTTACAAAATTCCTGGAAAGCATTTTAGGGACATAATTACTACTATGTCTATCACATGATAAAATATGTATTGCTTAAGAACACATATATGCTTAATATTAAGAAAATTAAGTCTTCAAGAAAATCTTTTCTCTGCTACAATCAAAAACGAAAGAAGAAAAACAATATGTTAAAAACAAAAAGTAATAAGAGACTTTATAAAGCTTACACTAATGCTGTTCTGCCTTATTTTGTAAATAAAAGTATTTATGCTTAAAAGTATATGCTACTCCACATTTTTGTGAGTATAATGAAATTATTAAAAACCCAAACAAGTCATGCAGATTGTTTCCAGCAGAAGAGAGATGGAAATTTATTTATTCATATGAAGTCTTACAGAGAAAATTGAGAAGCTTTATTTTCTTTTTAATTATGCCATTACAGCAGAATTGGACTTTGCCACCCTTCCTCTGGCTAAGCAATTTTTAGGAAGTGTGTGGAAAAGCAGTTAAGCCCAGGCTAAACTTTAAAACACCCACCTTGAGGAACTATTCATATTTGTAAGAAGGCACACCTAAAGTATCCAAAAATTCAATGAATTTTCATTGAATTAGCTGGTGACTTAACACCACTGTGAGTTAAGTGTCATAGACTGAATAATGCATAATGCCATCTCAGAAGCCAGGTATGTGGAAAAGAGCTGAAATAATTCTTCTGTTTCCATTTTGGATTCTAAGAAAATGTCATTACAATAAACACAGGTAGAAAAAGAAGCTTAAAATCATGTTAGAAACCTTGGAGTCCGGATCATACAAGTATGACACTCTATGCTACCAGTAATACAATCAGTACTTATGATTTTAGGAAGTTATTTGGAACAGAATTTAAAATTTAGGATTTAAATGTCTTTATAAGCAGCAAAATACCAACACTCTGCGATATGATATGCCCATTTATGCTCAGCCTTCCTTTTTCTGTTTACTACGGCTATGTTTGTTTAAGTCAGTACTCCTTTCCTTGTGACGGCCCCTAAACAAGGAATCAGACACTCAAAAGTAATTGTGTAGGTCGTACATCAGAAAAAATTTGACTAAAAGCCAAAAGGTCAAGAATCCTAAAATGTTGAACTGAAACGAGACAAGCTAGATTACACAAAAAAAAAATCTGATTCATAAAGGTAAGAATATATGATCCAATCCATAGATTTAAAAGTTCAAATACACTTGAGAAAATCACTTGCTATATGATTTCTTTTTAAGTTTTAAAAAATAAGTGGGAACACCTGCAAGAAAAAATATAGTTTTGATTTGCCAAATGTTGACTCCCTTACAAACCCTGTGTACAATTACTTGGATTTGTATCTTACCCATTATTTTGAGTACGAACTATTTTTCAAAGTTTATTTTCTTTCTCTTACATGATATATCGCTCTTTCAAAAATAGAAATGTTCCATCCCCTTTCTTCAGGCTTACAGGGTTACAGAAACTAGAAGTACCTTAAGATTTTGAAAGCACTTCCCAGTCACTATTACTTGAAAGCAAGAGTTTTAACTCTCAAAGAATCATGATGTCCAAAAAGAAACAATACTCTGAACAAAGATGAAAAATTGTAGATTACTTTCACAGGCTCTTATTCTACAATGGAGAAAATATCCACATTCTAGCCAGGCTTCTTTGAAAAGAATATTTTCCTTTTACACAGAGATAAAAAGCAAAGCTTTCAGGTCAGAGGCTATAGGGGAAAAGAGCTAATGTCTCCCCTGCTTTGATGTTACAAGTACTGCCTCGTTACAGAAGTGTATTAAAGCTACCAGTAAACTGAGCCAGCATCTTTAACAACCAGTATGGGTGGCACATGGACTATTCTGTACATAACACAGCAAGCAGTCATGTGCATTACCAACAACACACAGACCTTTGTTTCAATATGTTTAATTTACCCTAAAATATGGCATAGCTAAAAGGTAATTTTTGATTTACAGATCCTGGAGGAAGACTCCTTTTAAGTGTAACAGCAATAGCCAGCAACCCAGGACTGAGAGTTCCTCTCTGGGTAACACATGGCACATATAATGGGGCTTGTACTGGTGTGGAATACCTGGGAGCAGCAGGTCTCAGCCTGTGAGTACTCAACACAGCAGTGATGATGAACAGTATTTGGTGTCTCATTTGCTTTTGAAACTGGAGGACTGCAGGTTGGAGGAACCAGCCCAAAACAACACGGTCTGGTGCACTTGTCTTTCACAGATTTCTGGGAGCTGAAGGACCAAATACACCAGTTTGTATTGGTCCTAAAGCACAAATGCCTCTAATGGACCAATTTACCTATTAACTCACCTTTTGGAACAGTATATCTCAAAACTCAGAATATGCTAGGACATCAGTAAATATTACCCTTAAAAAACAACCAAAACTATTAATTAAACTTTTGGCATCATGTAGCAGCACCAAGCTATATAACAGGAAGAAATACCCTTAGGAAAAAAAATTGAATTAATTTTTACTTACTTTTTTTTTTTTTGTTCCCATGTAAATTGAAAATTGGTAGGAGTACTGATCTTCAAATCAACAAAAATAATGTTTATTCTCTTAAGTATTTGATATCCCCCAACAGACCACTACATACAAAATTTCTGATGAATTTTTCTATAATTTGGAAAATTATGGTTTTTTGGATATTATTAGTGAAATACTAATTGCTGAGTGAGACTATTGATTATGCAAATACAAAAATTACATTCATACTATTCATATAACCTGTAGCTCGAGCATTGCTTAGTTGAAGGAGAGATTGTTCACCAAAATCTCTCAAAAATCTCAAGTAATCATAAAGCTGAAACGCAATGACCCGATATTTGAACCACAGGTAGATAAACCCTGTCAACTTTTCTTGTGCATAGAGGAACTTCTGTAACAGCTCTAGATTTCAGCCAGAAGTGAGACACTGCAAGAAGGATAACAGGGGCTTGTCAATGACTTTCAGTAGGGAGTTTCTGCAGGAAACATGGAAAGGATTCAAAAGAAATCGAAAACCAGCAGAAATACTGGGAATGGGAAAGTGAAAAGGAACATGAGTTCAGGGGAAAGCTAAGAAAAAGGGAATAAAAAGAGCTAGATATATGAGGAGTGTGGATAAAGAAAGAAAACTGCAAGAAATAAAAAATGGGGAACCTTAAATAGAGAGGACCAAGGGAAATACCAGTTTCACTAAATGTTTCCTGGTATAGCAGCAAAGAAACAAATCACTCTCCCTATAGGTTCAGGTACCTGCCACAAAAAGTCCAGAAGGGGTTTTTGAGTCTGATTATTCGTAACAGATTTCCAAATTACATTTTCAGCTTTGTAAGCTTTATTTATAAATATATTTAGGATGAATGATTCACTGGAAACATTGGAGAGCACAATGTCCTAAATAACCGCAGCTTTTGTCGACTCGGTTTCCACACAGTTGAGATAGGTTTTAATTGATGATATTGGCTTCTGAATGCTATGAAATCACCCTGTCCCTCTGCTGGAAGCTACACCTCCTAAAGTAGAGGTGTCTGAAGGGAGCTCATCTTCCAATCTCTCCCTCTGTAAACCCCCTGTGCCTTCTGAGGCCGTGTAAACTCTTCACTGCACAGACATAACCATGTGCTGTATGGAAAAGAGGTGCAGTGGAAAAAGCTCACAAGCCCCACCACATTACCATCAGGAGCAGAGAGCTGTAAAGCAGGACCCAAACCCACAGCAGCTCTACTTATCTCCTGAGGTGCCTCAGAGCTTTAAACAAGGACAACAAAAAATTCTGACCTATTCTTTCAGTGGAAGGCATGACACACAAAGATTACATTTTGTTTCTCTCAAATGATTGAAAGTGCCAATGTTGGGATGGGCCATGTGTCTTTTTCTGTTTCAACACATGTTTTGGAAATCTCCAGGTACCTCCTTAGTAACACAATCGTGAAACAGTTAAAAACTCTCTGCTCTGATCTGCCAGTTGTTCATCCTGCCTCCACACCAATTTCTGCCTTACTGCAATAGCTGGTAGGTTCCCCAATCCCTTTCTCCTTTCATATGTTAGCGCTACTCTACTCCACCTAGATCAGAATGCTGTTTAGATTCATTTTTTCCCCTTTCTTTTGGAGAGCTCCCATTCTAGCTCCCCTAGCTGGTCCAGAAGGAGCAGGTCAGGGTTTCCAGGAGGGAAGTAAGCAGGGTGATTTTTGTGTGCAACTCATAGCAATGTGGGGTGCAGTCAGGGATCCCCAGCAGGGTGGTGTGCTTCCTCCCCCAGAAAACTTCTTTTTTGCCCATGTTTTTTCTTCAATAATGAGTCACTGGGAACAAAGACCATCCAGTGCATGTGTTTAGGAAAAAGAAAAAAACAAACAAATGAAAAATCTCTACTGCTAGCAAGAAATAGTGATGACACTTTTCTTTAGAAAGCTATGTGACTTATAAACAATATGCGACTGCCACGTGCTAAAACGGAACAAGGTCTCTGGTGAGAAAGAAACTGTTATTCTTAAAAGACAAAGTCAGGAGATACAAAAGGGCATACATCATTTCCCTCTGAAATTGTATGATAAAATGACAGCAAAAATCAGCTTAGAAGCAACATGTGAACTAGCCTTCTGTGCCTCCTGCTCTCTTCCTTCCAAGACTAAATGGATCTGTGTCTCTCTTTTGTCACATTGTTGTAACTTTCATTCAGTCTCCTCACTTCACCTTGACCGCATCTGAACAGTGACAATATGTTTCTTGTTCTTCACACTTTTCCCAGCAAGGATCACTGACAGCCTCTTACTTTGTATTTTCTCGGCTTTTCAGGCAGGGATTTTTTTTTCTTCTTTTTCCCCCAGCCATCATCACTGCTGTTTGGAGAGACTTTGGTTCAATTTCCATTTTAAACATGAAATGTTTGAATTAGCTCATAATGTCTCCCAGCTTGCAGAGGAAAGAGCTGGTCTTTAAAAAAGAAAAAAAAAAAAGTTTCATTTTTTGCAAAATAAAAAATGAAAGGCTGTGGAATAATCTTAAATCATTTTATATTGCACATAGAACTTCAAAATAATGAGAGCTCTTCAATTTGGAAATGATTGGGGTTCTAGACATATGAATCAGAGAGAGCTGTAAAATTATTAGAACACACAACATCTTTCGTAAGCACTTCAATTCAGAGGTGATCAAAGATTCTGGACTTGCAGAGTAATTTACTTGGCATTTGCAGGAAAGCCTCACTCTTTCAGACTGAAGCACTCTTAACACTATGAAGAACTTCAATAATTTTAAATTGGCGTGTACTATACATGCCTAGAAATCCAATTTAGGTTTTAAATAAAAATACTATAACTTCAGAAGTATGAAGAGCCCACCCACAACAGAACAGCATTCTAACCTTTCCAATTCAGCCTAGCTGTTATGCTGAAAACATTAGGGGTGAGTGGGTTTTTTTTCTTTTTATCCTTGCCTTCTGATTATCTACTAGTATTTTCCTAAACTCAGTAAGTCTGGACCGCCTTAGTTTGCAAGCTGATTAGCAAGGCGTGAATGGTAGTTTTAAATACTTTTAAAATATTTTAAATTAAAAACAGAAGACAGTGTTTAAGCCAAATCAAATATGAAATGTTCCCAAGCAAAACTTTAATTATGATGAGTTTAAGCTTGCAAATTTTACATATATATATGTATAAAATTTAGCTGAGCTTAGGCTTGCAAAAAGCTGTTCTTAAGGGAAACAGAGTACACTAAGTTCTGATACAATACTGATAGAACAGGAGAATAAAATTAAGTCTAAATTTTAAAAATACATCTCAACTACACAGGAAAAAAAAATCACGGAGAGTCCCCTGTGCAAGGCAGGTCTGTGTCAGCAGATCCTTTGCTTCCATGCAAGTTGTCCTGCAATATGAAACCTGTCACCAGCCAACCTGTGGAGCCTCTCAGTTTTGTGTAGAATGCAATCACCTTTCCAATCATACTGGCCAAACCAGAAACCCTTCCTGTAGCCCAAAAGGTGAAACTCAAGGGTTTTTCCTTATTGACACAGAGGCAGGATGGTGTGAGACACATATGAGGCAGCCAGTGATATTTCAGATAGGATGAGGTTTCAAGATTCAGTTCTGCAAGTATGCCATTCAGTTCTAACCAGGTGCTAGAAAGACATTAACACAAGTTGGAATAGGCCTTGAAAATGCTAGGGACAACTGGTGCACCAGAAACAAGTAGGTGGAGGGAATCAATCAGATTCGGTTACCCCAAATGTCTCCCTCAGACTTTGAAAGCCCACAGAAGTTGTTTTGTTTCATGCAGGTGATGCAGTGGTGGATAGAAAAGCCCCAGACAGCATAATCAACTTTTGTCACAAATGGATAGGAATTTCTGCCATTATTCTAGATTTTGCCACCTGTAAGTAGCTTCTCCAATGTACAGCATACTAAAGGGCTTTTATTTGTGAAGGAACTTCTGGAAGTCATCTGGTTCAACCACTGATTCAACAGAGAACCAGCACAGGATTTAGTACAGTCAAGACCTGAATATCTCCAAGGATGTAGTTTTATAAATCACTAATAATTCTTCATGTTCTTCCTCTTTTAAACTACACTATCCTACAATGTGGAAATTTTAAATTTTCTGCCTGAGACATTGATAGGCAGACAGGCCTGTTTCTAAAGACAGAACATATCTTTGAAATATTAATGTGGTATAAACCAATGCAGGTGCCCTTGAATGTTTTTAGTTCTACTGGAGTTCATGTGATCCTCGATAAGAATTCTGTCCTGTTCATCATGGGTTATAGCTTAGCCTCAAGACTTAGTGGATGTGTGACTTAGTGTGAATTTAGTGGAGACTATGATGTCTATAAACCCTTACAAAATCTCACACAAAAAAAAAAAAGTTATTAGTAGGTTTCTACCTCAGATGATGCCAGGCTCACTGTCAGACAGCAAAAGTGCTTACAAATATCCATCATAATGTTCTCAGGCTTATAAAATTAATTTAGCTCCTTGTGGTGCAGACTGACAAGAGCCAGTAGTGAATGCATTCTAAAGAATGCATCCTCTTTTCTCAGAAATAGAAAAGAACACTAAACCTCTCCAGAATCTTTTAAATAATGAAACCTGAAGTGTCTGTAACTGGACAAATATGTGACAAAGCTTGAGGACCGAACCAAAACTGTTGAACACAAAATTGTATGCTTCACATGCTTCTTAATTATTTTCTGCCAGATTTGACTTTCCTTTTCCACATTTGCTATTCCTGAAGTTTGAAAGCAAACTTGTTCAGGAAATGGTAGGAGAAGAACTGCAGTCATGGCTTCAAATGGGAAACTACCTACATGTTCACTATTAAATGTAGGTGCAGTCAGAAAAAGATGATAGATTAGCAATAAGCAAATATTTTCCAATGCCTAAAATCTTTGTAATTTTAACTGCAGTCTTAAATTACATTTAAACATATTTAATGTATATAATTTATTTCAGGAAAAAAAAAACTTTTTTAGTTTACAATAGCATTTAATTTTGATGCTTATCTATTGAAATGAACTATATGGGAGAGAAATGTGGTCCTACCTTTCCTGAAGCTGTTGTTTGACACTGTTCTGTAAGACAAGGCTGTTCAAATAAAAGAGAAAAGTAGTTAATGTTAATACAACTATTTTGTGTAGTAGTGAGATGACTTCTATAATTTTTGAGCCAATGTCTCAGAATGTTCATGACATGACAAAAATCTAGAACTCTTAATCTGTAGATAATATTTCAGCTTCCCTCAGTATTGTTGTGCTTTGAGCAGTTTAATCCAGCAATTAAGAATTCCCTTTATGCACACAGAAACTATCTGAAATCAGAAGCCTTCAGCCTTTCCAGAAGCCTTGGACCAGGAGAAGAAAAAAGTAAATAATGTCAGAAAAAGTGTCTAAGCTCAATAAGCTCTACTAATAACTTCATAGATCCCTTTAGGATTCACCTCAACCTCTTAATAGGTTTTAAAAACCAACATGCCTAAAGTTAAAAGCATGGTAACATATATATATTTTTAAATACCATATTTCAATACTAATCTGAGAAGATTTGGAACTAAGAAGAAGAGTTTTCCAAGTCAAAACCAGCAGCTCTCATTTGGTTTTGTTGTAGTTTTTTTTTAAAAAAAAAGCACTCATTTTTTGTTGTGTCCATGCTTGAGACAGAAAAAAAAAAAAAGAATGTCCTAAAAGATTGAAAAAAACTAAA